>CANXYC010637459.1:0-16684 GCA_948193065.1 Aleurites moluccanus | reverse complement strand
GTATTGAATTATGAATGAGTTCTGTGAAATTGTGGAGATCCAGAGGGATCTGTTGATTTGAGTTTGATTATAGAAGTGTTATAATATGTTTTTAGCCAGGGCATGCTCCTTAAATAGAGGAGATGCTGCCCGATTTCGCTTCTGTTGCTGAAGCTATATTAAGCTTATTTGTGTATGCATGCCATATAGTTTATCTAATGGGTTCTTCATCGTATTGGTAGCATAAGCATCACCCGTACCCTAGGACCGTCATGGCTCCTAAGTTGGGCTGTGACAGGTAGCTCTGTCAAATTTACATGTAAAATAGGCCAATGGGAATCAATAACAATATCAAGTATTCATTAAGAACATTTTGGTACAATGGCTTTCATTACACAGGTTTACTTATCAATTAGTACAAAAAAGGCATTTCAATATCAATAGCAATCAATGAATATGGATAAATTTCAATCTTTAGGAAGATCAAAAAATGATCATCAATAACAAAGTAGCATTTAATCAATAAGGAAACATGTTCATGGGTCAACAAATCAAACATGGTATGCATAATGATGTATACATTACTCACCTTAGCTTATTACTTGTACATTTCTCTTTCCCTTTGTCCTTGATTCTTTACCTTATCTCTTTTGGTACTCATTATATCTCTTATTCATTTTCACCTCTACATATCCAATTAATTTCCATTTAGATACTATTTAACATAAAATTACATTACTTATACTTATATTAAAGAAAATTCCTCAAATTTCCAAGTTACTAGGATTTTGCCTATAAGGAACCTTACTGGCAGCCTGTATTTTATTACCCATATCTCTCTCTACACTTATCCAATTTCTTCAATTCTTATTTTTAATTAAACTTAACATATAAAGTTCTAACATATTCAAATTTCACATTAAAATAATTACTATATAATTTATGGTGTTAATTTAAACTTAGGCCATATACCAGCCCTGCTACCCTGCATTCTGCCTGAAATCATATTCTGGCAGATTCTGTTCATTTTCTAATAACTCAATCAATACTTAAACAATTACTGAAATTACTTTTCCTATTGAAAATATACATATACAATTATAATATATCCAAATTTTAGAATTTTTGGATCATTGTACAATTATTAGTAAATTTTCAAAGTTAAATTACTGTCTTGAAATCTCTATCCAGACATGCCCTGTTTCTATGCCTATAATTAATTTCTTACTTATCCAATTGCAAAACCATTTTACAGTAATTTATATCATACATAAATTAACATCTTTCATGTTTAACACTTTCTGTAATTCAAAACTTACCTCAAATTAATAGAATTCTGTAACCTATATTCTGTTAAACAGTCATTCCGAGCAGTCTATACTTATGACCTAATTTCTCATAAACCACAAATAAAATTACAAAAAAAGTTTACAAGATTATATATAAGACAAAAATGAACACTTTTTATGTTTAACACTTCTTCTAATTTTGTCTCTATCATTATGTACAATAAAAATACAGTAGCATTTTTTAGAAAACCTAATTCCAGATCAGTCACAGTTTTTACCCAATAACTCTTTCCTCACTTCGAATTTTCCAAATTATTTTTACATAAATATAATTAACATATTTATGTACAACTTTTATGTTTTAACTATCTTTAAATTCAGTCTTTAAAATTTTGGAATAATAGCCATAAATTGCTGCCTCAAAACAGAATTCAGAAACTATATTAACCCTAGCTCATCCTTAACATTTTTAGCTTAATTACTTCAATTATTTGCCAAATCAAACCTTATAACTCTTAAATACAATCAAATAATTAAGTTTAGGAAGCTTTACCTTAAACTTGAACCATGGAATTCCTTCTCCTTTTTGTTCCACCAAAACAGCTCACATAATCTCCATCAATTTCTTCTTCTTCCTATTCTTTCTCTCATATTTTCCTATCAAATTTTGGTTGATTTTCTTTGGAAAGGTTGGAAGTATATTTTTGGTGGTTTTCTTCTATATGTGGTTCGTCCACTCCTCTCCAAAAATGGCAGCCAAGACTGCTTCTTTATATACTAAAACCAACTCCAAAAAGAAATGAAGACAAAATAATAGAAATTTCTAGAGCTTTGGCTTATTTGGCACCTATTTAATTAATTAATAAACCAATTAATCATTTTCCTATCAATTATTCACCTCCACCACCATCATTTTCGGCCACCTAGCTTATTTCTAAAATAGATGGGTCCCACAACTTTGTTTAATTATACTTTTGGCCCAAAATTTTTCTTATTTATATTTTTGACCCCAAAACTTTCTGTAATTTATTTTGTCTATTTTGTTTGGATTCAACATCAAGTGTGAGGAGTGAAATACCTTATTTTAAATTTTTCTATCCTTTAAAAATAGTTTTGGGTCATTTCTAGATCCCAAACAGTGGATTTCCATAATTACCCCCAAAGTTGCCTTTATTTACAATTTTGTCATTACTCTTATTTTCAGTGTTCCAAAATATTTTTCAACTCTTTATTTTCACCAAAATTTTACATAAAATTAACTTATTTCATCCCCCCCAATTTTGAGTTAAAAATTCTTAAATTAGCCGAACTGCTATATTTCCGGCACTGTTTTTTACACCGACAATTTTCTGAAAAGTTTTGCATTTGCTTTCTAACTGTGTCTCTAAAATTATTTTCCATCATTTCAATGCTTTTAAACCATAAACTGAGTATCAATTCATGCATACAAGATGGGGCTTCCTAGGGTATTACAACTTATTACTATACAAATTATAGTGTTAATTTAAATTTAGGCTTATAACCAGCCTTGCTACCCTGCATTCTGCCCTGTAACTTTGACTTGGCAAATTCTGTTCTTTTACTAATAACTCAACTAATACTTAACCAATTACTATAATTCCTTTTCCTATTGAAAATAGACACATAAAATTATAACATATCCAAATTTCAGAATTTTTGGACCACTGAAAAATTATTAGTGAATTTCCAAAATTAAACTACTACCCTGCAATCTTTATCCAAATAGGCCCTGTTTCCAAGCCTATGATTAATTCTTTTCTCATCCAATTATAAAACCATTTTACATTAATCTAGATAACATATAAATGAACATCTTTTATGTTTAATATTTTCTCTAATTAAGACTTTAAAGTCCTCGTAGCTATAAAAAACTGTAACCTATTTTCTGTTTATCAGTCAATTTGGGCATATTAAACTCATGATCTAATATCTCATAAACCACAAATCCAATTGAAAAAAAATTTTACATGATTATAGAAGGACATAATGAATACTTTTCATGTTGAACACTTCTTCTAATTCTGTCTCTAACGGTCTGTATAATGAAAACACTGTAGCATTTTTCTATAACCCTAATTCCATATCAGTTATAATTTTTACTCAATAACTATTTCCTCACTTCGAATTTTCAAAATTTCTTTTGCAAAAGTCTAATTAACATATTTATCTACAATTTTCATATTTTAACCATCTTTAAATTCAGTCATTAATATTTCAGAATATTAGCCACAAGTTACTGCCTTAAAATAAATTTCAGAAACTATATAAACCCTAACGCATTCTTTATATTTTTAACTTAATTACCTCAATTATTTGCCAAATCAAACCTTAGAAATCTTAAATATAATTAAAAATGATAAGTTTAGAATCATTACCTTGATTTAAAACACTTGAATTGCCCTCTTCTTTTACTCCTCCTAATAATTGAACACCAAATTCTATCTATTTTCTTCATAAAGCTTCTTCCTTCTTCAATTTCCTATCTATTTTTGGTTGATTTCTTTGGAAAGATTGGAAGACTTATTTCTATGGTATTTTCCTTCTCTATGGTTCGGCCTAAAGGCTTTCAAATGGCCATCCATTCATCTCTTTATAAATACACTAAAATCCTTATGAAACATTTGATAAAACAAAAATTCTAGATTTTTGGCTTATTTGTCACTTTTTCATATAATTTGATAAATTAAATAATTATTTCCTATCAATAACTCATTTTCATCACCCATGTCTGGCCACCTATCTCACTTTCTAGAATGGGTGGGTCCCACAATTTTGTTTAATTGCACTTTGGCTCAAAAAAATTTTATTTGTATTTTTTACCCCAAAAATTTTTGTAATTTATTCTGTCTATTCTGTTTAGATTCAACCTCAAGTGTGGGGAGTGAAATAACTTATTTTAAGTTTTTCTATCATTTAAAAATAGTTCTAGGTCATTTATGGATCCCAAACAATGGATTTTCATAATTACCTCCAAAATTGTCTTTATTTATAATTTTGTCATTACTCTTATTTTCAGTATTCCAAAATATTTTTCAACTCTTTATTTTCACCATAATTTCACATAAAATTAACTTATTTAATCCCCCCAGGTTTTGGTCAGAAATTCTTAAATTAGCCGGACTACTATTTTTCCGGCACTGTAATTAACACCGGCATTATCTGAGATAGTATCTCCAAAATGGCCCGGTTGAGACTAAAAAATTCTTGAATATTACTCTCTATTATTCTCTATATATTTCAATAATCGATTGATCCTATTCATACTTCAATTAATAGTATATCCATTTCTATAATCCGTTATATCTATACTGTCTTCTGTACTTCCTCACTATCCATTGCTCTGTCTATTGGGTATTACAAAAGGTAATGGTATTAGTAAAATTAATAAAATATATAATAACAAATATAGTCAGTCTCAAAGCGTAATACCCTAGAAAAGCCTACCATAATTATATGATTAAATTTCTTAGTATATGGTTTGAAATCATCGAAATAACTGAAAATAATTTTAGAGACTCAATTAGAATGCAAATGAAATACTTTTCCGAAAAATATTGGTGTCGATATCGCTGCCGAGAAAATAGCAATCCGGTCGACAGATGAATTTATGATTCTGATTAGAGGTAAAGAATCATATATATGCATGTGTAATTATGGTAAAAATAAAGATGTGAAAAATATTTAGGAACACTAAAAAGTAAGTGATGACAAAACCGTAAATAAACGAAATTTTGGGGGTATAGTGGAATTTGGACTGTCTGAGTTTCATAACGGCTCTAAAACTATTTTTATAATAAAGTATAAATAAAATTAAAATGTTTGAATCACTTTGAAATCCAAATCCCAACAGAATCGTCAGAATAAATTACAGAAGGAAATGTGGCAAAAGTATAATTTAAGGAAAGTTTAAGGACCAAAATAAAATTTGCCAATTGTGACTTACTATATAAGCATGCCTTATGAAAATTTTTGGCCATTTTCTTCTTCTTCTTCTCCTCCTTGGCCGAAACTGGCAAGCTTCATTTCCCACCCATTTTCCTTCAAATTTGTTAAGGAAAATCAATGAAAACTTGAATTAAACCACATATTTTCCATCTTCCGTCCATTTTCTGCCTTGAAAATCAAAGAATTTCAAGAACCAAGCACTTTGAAATTTTCGTCCAAATCTTCAATTTGAGGTAAATTATTATTTTGTTTGATTTTATGGTTGATTTAGGTATTATAGATGTTAATTAGAATGAGTAATGAGTTTAATTGCATCAATTGATGCATATAGTATTTTTCTCAATTTTTCAAACCCTAAATCTAAGTTGTATGAAATGGCTATGTGAAATTAGATTAGTTTATGTAAATTGAGTTTAGAATATATTAAGTGGAAGTTAATTGATAGATTATTTATGGTTGGTTTGATGTAGAAAATCAAATTTAGGAAGTTTGTCATTTTTGCCTACTTTGAAGAATTGAAGGAAAGTCCATTTTGGTGGCTTATTTGGAGTGTTAGGTGAGTCTTTTATGCATCAAATAACATGCCTAAAGTGTTAAATTGAAGTTTGGAATTCATATACAAAAACCATATTTTGGCCTAACCCTAATAGGCATGATTGCCTTTGGTTTTGCTTCATTTTTGCCTTGTTTTGCTAGACTTATTTGATCCTTTTATTGTTGTTTAGTATTGTGTATCCAAGGCTTATTGAATTGCCTATAATGTGCATTGTTATGGATAATTAGGATCATGTTGGAGTTGCACCTTGTCAAATTGTCCACCTAAAGTTGCCCACCAAGTATTTGTCAAAATGCCTAACTCAAAAATCCATAGGCCAACCATTTGAATGCCATCGTCGCCAACGACAATGGCATGCCAATTGTGTCAACCTTTTGTTCATATATGACCAACTTATGTTATATCCCATTGTTGGTTGTCAAACCCTTGGTCATTGTATAATCACTTGTTATTGCTATTCCTTTGGTTCTATTGCTCCTTGAATTGATTGATGATGAATTATTGATACTTGGTGATGCCATTATTGTGCAATGGTATCTATTGGCTTATTTCTTGTCTCTATTATTTTTGATGTGATTTGACAGAGCTGCCACTCTGACAGGGAAATAGATATATATTGTCGGCATTATGCACATTGTATTATTATGCCCTAGCTGGGAAGGGTTATCAGTCCTAGCCATAAGACCTGATCCGTCTTATGTTTATTGATATGTGTTTGACACATATGATATGCGTTTTATGGCCCTATATCTGTCTTGTCCATGTGATATATTCTTCATTGATGTGATTATTGACTTTACAGTCACTTACAGTCACCTTCTGTATTTGATTTTGTATCCTGTTATCTTTTGAGCAAATTGATTTATTTATCTCATCTGCCTATTTCTTATTGATATTCCAGTACATATTTATTGTCGATGCATATTAGATTCACTAATATCTTATATATTCACCCTCTCATTGTTTCCTATCTCCAGGTGTAGAGTAGGAGGCAGATATCCCAGCATTTTGACTCTCTGTGGATTTTGTAGTATTTTATTATCAATGTAATTATATAAATACTGTATTATTTTTGTATGTTCATGATCTAGCTGCTCCATGGGTTGTTTGGTATAGTTAGTTTATGAACATGTATTGTATAACATATATTGGAGTTTAATTAATGATATGATGTATGCTTCAGCCAATTGCAAACAATTTACAGATTGATAGAATGAATAGTAATTAGGTAACTGAATAATAAAATTGATGGTAATAGATGATTGCATATGATACTAGATTCTACAGGTGCCAGTCGCCTCTGGCATCTCCCGTATCCTAGGATCATCGCATCCCGAGAATGGGTCATGACAGAGGTGGTATCAGAGCATAGGTTATAGACATCAGAGCTCTAGGTTACAGAGGAATAGTAACTAAGTACAGTATGGGTAGAGTTAATTAAACCATAGAGCATAGAAATTCTTGTATCATCTTTTGTTGTATTCGTCGAGTATGTATGGGTATTATGCATTTCTGTAATATGCTGAGTGCAAGTTTTTTTTCTGACAGTTTACAAAGATGTCTGACAACAGAGATAGGGATACTAGAGAGGCAAAGGTAGCCTCTAATGAGTCTCTAGTCAAGAAATTTTCTATTTCAGAGGGACTGTCTAGATCCTGACGGACTACAGAGGAGACAGAGAGGAGTGATGACCCCTGGAGGATGGAAATGATGAGGGGAATGATGGAGTTGCATCAGGAACTAGCAGATTTGAGGCGGGAATGACAGAATATACCGCCACCTCTAGCACTAGCAGCAGTGCCACCCCTTGTTGCACTTGCTGCAGTACCTGTTGCTCCAGCTCCTGCCAGAGTTCAGAGATGATAGAGGCGATGAGCCGAATGATTTTCTTGAGCAGGTTGAGAAGATAGTTAGGAGACTATTTTGTTCTTATATTAGAGCATTGGAGTTGGTTGGGTTATTGTTGAAGGGGAAAGCCTGTACATGGTTTTCTCCTTGGATGGAGCCCAGATTGTATGGTGATCATCCTCTTACTTAGGCAGAGTTCAGACAGGGGCTGATTGATGAGTTCCTGACAGAAGGGGTGAAGACTAGGAATTTGATACAGCTTGAGCAGGGTGGTAGGTCAGTGGAGGAGTATGCTAAGGAGTTTATAAGATTGAGTAGATATACTACCCAGATTGCTCCTACTGAGGCAGATTTGATTACCAAGTTCAGGAGGGGTCTACATGCCTCATTGCATGATGTCCTACTGGCTATAGAGTTCACATCCCTGACTACCATTATTGACAAGGCTAGTCATATGGAAGAAAAAAACAAGTCAGAGAGAGCAAAGATGGATCAGAAGAGGAAGGAAGGACCCGAATCACAGGGTATAAGGACGAAAAGTAGCTCCCAGTCTAGACAGATTGAGCCTGTACCCAAGTTTGATTAGAGACCTCTGTCTGGAAGTCAAAGGAGGAGGACACAAAGTAGGGGACCTCCAGTGTAGTCTACACTAACTTATTCTCAGGGTTCTTCTAGACCTGCTACACAGATGCCCAATGTGCCTACTTGTGGTTCTTGTGGTAGAAGGCACGGAGGGAAGTGTCAGCGACAGTCAGGTGCCTGCTTGAAATATGGGCAACATAGACATTTTATTAGCAGATGTCCTTTATAGGGTGATCAGTAGCCATCTGCTACAGTTTCTCAGCCTACTGTTCAGATGAGTCAGAATGTTGCCAGAGAGGCTCCTGGTAGGGGCAGAGGCAGAGGCAGAGGACAGGCACCGAGTAGCAGTCAGACCCCAGCAAGCAGCGGACAGGGATCTGACCACATTGTCTTTGCTATCAACACTCAGGAGGCACAGAGATCTGACAATGTGGTCACAAGTACTATTTTGATACATAATGAGATTGTTAATGCTTTGTTTGACTATGGTGCTACACATTCGTTTGTTTCACCTTAGTTTGTACTTAAGTTGAATAAAGATAGATAATTATTGAGTGTGCCTCTAGTGATAGCTACACCTATGGGGAGAGTATAGAAGTGGATTATTATACCCTGATTGTGTGATTGAGATTGATGACAATATTTTGTGTGCTAATTTGATTAAACTACCTATGTTAGAGCTTGATGTGATTCTTGGTATGGATTGGTTAACGACACATCGAGCAGTTATTAATTGTTATGAGAAGAGGGTTAAATTCTAGCCTGAGGGAAAACCAGAATTTGAATTCCTAGGTGATCAACAAGAGTTTGGAATTAGTTTTGTTTCTGCTATTCAGGCTAAAAGGATGATAGAGAAAGGCTATTCAGCATACCTGACTCATGTGATTGATGTGCAGAAGATTTATGTAGATATTGATCAGATACCAGTAGTTCAAGAATTCTTTGATGTCTTCCCTGAAGAATTACCAGGATTGCCCCTAGATAGGGAGATAGAGTTTGAGATTGAGGTGTATTCAAGCACCGATCCGATATCCATTCCTCCGTACAGAATGGCACCGGTAGAATTGAAAGAATTAAAGGTGCAGTTGCAGGAGTTATTGGATAGAGAATTTATTAGACCGAGCAGTTCTTCGTGGGGTGCTCCAGTGTTGTTTGTGAAAAATAAGGATGGCTCTCTGAGGATGTGCATTGATCATAGACAACTAAATAAGGTGATAGTGAAGAACAAATATCTATTACCACAGATTGATGATTTATTTAATCAGTTGCAGGGTGCCAATCATTTCTATAAGATTGATTTGAGATCTGGGTATCACCAATTGAGAATTAAGAAGGGTGATGTCCCTAAGACTACTTTTAGGACCCGATATGGACATTATGATTTCTTTGTGTTGCCATTCGGGTTAACTAACGCACCGGCTGCATTTATGGATCTGATGAACAGAGTATTTAAGCCATTCTTGGATAAGTTTGTCATAGTGTTCATTGATGACATTCTTATCTATTCCAAGAGTGAGGAGGAGCATTCAAAGCATCTGAGGATTGTATTGCAGACACTTCGAGAGTATCAGTTGTATGCTAAGTTGTCTAAATGTCAGTTCTAGCTAACTGAAGTGTGTTTTCTTGGTCATGTGGTTTGTAAGGAGGGTATTATGGTAGATCCTCATAAGGTTGAAGTAGTTGCAAATTGGCCTCAGCCTTCTAGTATTTCAGAGATTCGTAGTTTCCTTGGTATGGAGAGAAACTACAGAAGTTTTGTGAAGGATTTCTCTAGAATTGTTGCTCCGTTGACTAAGCTGACTCAGAAACAGGAGCAATATCTGTGGACTAATGAATGTGAGAGTAGTTTTTAGACTTTGAAGTCTTGCCTCATGAGTGCTCTAGTGTTAGCATTGCCATCATAGGATGAGAAGTTTATAGTGTATTGTGATGCTTCCCGAATTGAATTAGGGTGTGTTTTGATGCAGCTTCGGAGAGTGATTGCCTATGCTTCTCGACAGTTAAAGAAGCATGAGGTGAACTATCTGACACATGACTTAGAGATGGTAGCAGTAGTGTTTGCACTAAAGATCTAGAGGTATTATTTGTATGGGTCTAAATGCAAGATATATACTGATCATAAGAGTTTGCAGTATATACTTCAACAGAAGGATCTAAACCTCCGGCAGCATAGATGGGTTGAATTGCTTAAGGATTATGATTGTGAAATCCTTTATCATCTGGGCAAAGATAATGTAGTAGCGGATGCACTGAGCTAGAAGTCTATAGGTAGTCTAGCTCACATCTCAGTTTTCAGGAGACCTTTGATCCGTAAGATGAAGGAGTTAGCTGATATGGGTGTAAAGTTGGATTTGGGATCCCAGGATCGAAACCAAGCTTTGATAGCCCAATTTCGGGTTAAGCCACTGTTGATTGATGATATTAATGTGGCATAGGATAGGGATCCATACCTGCTGAAGCTGAAGGGTGATGTTCAGAATGGTAAGGCAGCAAAGTTCATAGTAGAAAATGATGTACTAAAGTGTGGGAAGCGAATATTTGTACCCGACATTGATGGCCTATGAGATCAAATTATAAGGAAGGCTCACTATTCATCATATAGTTTACATCCTGGAATTACCAAGATATACCATGATCTGAGGAATGTTTATTAGTGGCCTGGTATGAAGAGAGATGTAGCTTGGTTTATTTCTACATGCTTAGCCTGTCAGCAGGTTAAGGTTGAGAATCAGAAGCCATCTGGCTTGCTTTAGGAGATTGAGTTGCCATAGTGGAAATGAGAGCAGATTACTATGGATTTTATAGTCGGTTTACCGAGGACTACACGGGGTTATGACTCCATATGGGTTATTGTAGATCAATTGACAAAGTCTGCTCATTTCCTAAAAGTGAAGACTAGTTACTCTGCAACTCAATATGTACAGTTGTATGTGGACAAGATTGTACGGCTTCATAGAGTGCCAATGATGATCATATCTGATAGGGGTACGCAGTTTACTTCTCAATTTTGGTAGAAGTTCCAACAGGCTATCGGTACCCAGTTACGGTTCAGTACAGCTTTCCATCCACAGACCGATGGACAGTTAGAGAGGACTATCTATACTTTGTAGGATATGTTGAGATTGTGTGTTTTGGATTTTAAAGGTAACTGGGATCAGTATTTTCCACTAATTGAATTCTCCTACAATAACAGTTACCATTCTTCTATCGGAATGGCTCCATATGAAGCACTGTATGGTAGGAAATGCAAATCTTCAGTATGTTAGGTAGAACTAGGGGAGAAACAGTTAAGGGGACCGGAGTTGATTAAAGAGACAATGGAAAAGGTGCCTATCATTAAGGAAAGGATGAAGACCTCTTTCAACAGACAGAAGGGTTATGCCGATCCGAAACGAAAGGATGTTCATTTTGCAGTTGGTGACCGTGTCTTTCTAAAGATTTTATCAATGAGAGGTGTTATGAGATTTGGGAAGAAAGGGAAGCTGTCACCAAGATTTGTAGCCCCATTTGAGATACTCGAGAAGATTGGCAATATGGCTTACAAATTGACTCTTCCACCAAATTTGAGCAACATTCATCTGGTGTTTCATATTTCTATGCTAAGAAAATATATATATGATCCATCGCATATAATGGAGGTACAAGATATTGGGGTTAATGTAGACTTGTCATTTGAGGAGCTGCCTACAGAGATTGTAGATAGACAAGTTAGGCAACTGAGGAACAAAGAAATCCCAATGGTTAAAGTGCTATGGAGAAATTGGTCGATGGAGGAGTGCACATAGGAAAATGAGCAAGACATGAAAGACAAGTATCCATTCATGTTCCATCAGTGAGGTATGTGTTAATTTAAATTCGAGAACGAATTTATTTGAAGGAGGGTAGAATGTAATATCCTAGAAAAGCCTACTATAATTTTATGATTAAAATTCTCAGTATATAGTTTGAAATCATCGAAATGACTGAAAATAATTTTAGAGGCTCAGTTAGAACGCAAACGAAATACTTTTATAGAAAACATCGGTATCGATATCGCTGCCGAGAAGATAGCAGTTTGGCCGACAAATGAATTTTTTATTCTGACTTGGAGATAAAGAATCATATATATGCATGTGTAATTATGATAAAAAAGAAAGAGGTGAAAAATGTTTAGAAACACTGAAAAAGTAAGTGATGGCAAAACAGTAAATAAATAGAACTTTAGATGTATAGTGGAATTTGGACTGTCTGAGTTTCAAAACGGCTCTGAAACTATTTTTATAATAAAGTATAAATAAAAATAAGATGTTTGAATCTTCACTTTGAAATCTAAATCCCAACAGAATCATCAGAATAAATTACAGAAAGAAATGTGGCAAAAGTATAATTTAAGGAAAGTTTAAGGACCAAAATGGAATTGATCAATTGTGACTTACTATATGTGACAACCCGATTCCAAATCGCGATGGTCCAAGGATACAAGAGATGTCAATGGCGACCGGCACCCGTAGAACCCAGTATCACATGCATAATCTATAACCATCAATAATTATTCATTTTACTTAGTTATCATTCATTTTGTTATTCTGTAATTCTTTCTGTAATCAAATATAATAAGCTGTAAAATCCATCATCTCATGTCATATCCATATCATATACCATAAAATATCATCACATATACATATACATGTTCATATCCTAACTAACCCATACATATCCCATGGAGCAGCTAGAACATGATCATCAAAATACAGTATTCAGAATAATTACATCAATAGCAAAAGACTGTAGGAATCCACAGAGAGTTTGAAATTGGATTTCTGCTATCTACTCAGCACCTGAAATGCGAGACAATAAAAAGGAGTGAGTATATAAGATACTCAGTGAATCTATATGTATCTCCAATGAATATGGTTTGGATCAATCTCAAATGATACAATAATGATAGTCGGATAATATAATCAGATTACAGAATCAATATCAGAAAATGACAGAATGGTCAATAATCATATCAAAAGAAAATTGTAATATGGAAAGACAGATAAAGGGCCAGAACAGTATGGACTATATGTAAACATATAGTCTTCAATAATATCAGTATCAGTAAGCATAAGATTGATCAGGTCTTATAGCCAGGACCATAACCCTTCCCAGCTAGGGCATCAATAATTAATGTGCATATTGTTGACAGTATGTACCCACTACCCTGTTGGAGCAGCAATTCTGTCAAACCATATTAGGGTCAATATAAGAGTGAAATATATCAATAGACACCATTATGCAACAATGGTATCATCAATGACAATAAGCTCAATATCATTCAAATCAAATAGCAATTGAATCAATGGCATTGCAATATACGATATACAATCAATAATAATCAGTTTGGTAAACAACAAAGGTATGGAACAAAGGTTGGTTATACAAAGGAAATCGGTAGGCCAATTGGCATGCCGATTTCGCTGGCGACAATAGCATTCAAATGGTAGGCCTATGGAAGAAGAATACAATAGGCCAATAGCAAAACAACTAAGTATTTTATCAAATACTTAGTGGACAACACTGAATGGGCAAATTGGCTAGCTTTTGGTGCAAGGTTATCAAAGCCCATTCAATCAACAATTAAGCCACATTGTCAACAATACAAGAAGTAACAAATATACAATTGGAAACAACAATAAATGGATCAAAATGGCTATGAAATACAAAGGAAAAACAACGCAAAAATACAAAGGTGAATAGTAATATATGGTTTGGCCAGGAGGTGACTTTCACATATGGTTTCCGATTCCAATTCTAAGGTATTAGACATGTTAAATGATGCATATAGAACTCACATAAAACTTCTAATTGCTTCGGAAAATTGATTTCCACCAATTTCCTTCAAAAGAGGCAATATGGGCAACTTGTATAATCTTTGTGTTTTACACCAAAATAACCACAAAATCATTATCCATTAGCCTCCAATTAATATATTCTCAGATCAAATATCATAAACTAATACTAATTCAAATAGCTAAAGCAAACAACTTCCATTAGGTTTTGAAATTTAGGGATTTCTATCCAAATGCATCAATTGATGCAATTAACCACCAAACTCATTCTAATCAACCTCTAAATCATCTAAAATAACCATAAAATCAAACAAACTAACTTGTTACCTAATGGTGATGACCCACCCAAATCCTCCCTTCAATTGCTCCTTGGTTTCCTTTGTGATTTCAAGTGAGAAATGGATGAAAACGGATGAATCAAGGTTGGTGTTTAAGTTTTCTTTAGTTTTTCTTTAGGAAATTTGCATGGTAATTGTGGAAATTTGAGGAGAATGGTTCAGCCAACCATGAAGGAAGAAGAAGAAGAAGAAGAAGAGAAATGGATGGAAAAATGGCTAAGTGTTGTTTATATATTAAGTCAAGGTTGGCAAATTCTATTTTGGTCATTAAACTTTCAAGTAATCATACTTTGACCCCAACTTTTTTTGTAATTTATTATAACAATTCTGTTAAGAATTGGATTTCAAAGTAGGGAATCAAAAGACTTATTTTAATTTATACTTATTTATAAAAATAGTTTCACAGTCATTCTGAAATTCAGACAGACCAATTTCCACTATTCCCTCGAAGTTTCATTTATTTACAGTTTTACCATTTTTTACCTTTTCAGTGTTTCTAAATATTTTTCACCTCTTTCTTTTTACCAACATTACACATGCATTTATGTGATCTTTTACCCCTGGTCAAAATAAGAAATTTATCTGTTGACCGGACAACTAATTTCTCTGTAGTGTTCCCGACACCGCCGATTTCCGAAAAATTATTTCATTCTCTTTCTAACTGTGTCTCTAAAATTATTTTCCATCATTTCAATACTTTTAAATCATATAATGAAAATTTATTCATGCATATAGGTTAGGATTACCTAGGGTATTACATTCTACCCCCTTCAAATAAATTCGTCCTCGAATTTAAATAAAATGCATACCTCATTGCTGGAACAGGAATAGGTATCTATCCTTCATCTCCTGCTCGCTCTCCCAAGTGCACTCCTCCATCAATTGGTTTCTCTAGAGCACTTTTACCATGGGAATCTTCTTATTCCGCAACTGTCTGACTTATCGGTCAATTATCTCTACCGGAAGCTCTTCATATGACAAGTCCTCGTTAAGTCCCACATCTTGTACCTCTAATATGTGTGATGGATCAAACACATATTTTCGCAGCATCGAGATATGGAATACAGGATGTACATGGCTCAGATGAGGTGGAAGAGTCAATCTATAGGCCACATTACCAATCTTCTCAAGAATCTCAAATGGACCTATAAACCTTGGTGACAGCTTTCACTTCTTCCCAAATCTCATAATACCTCTCATCGGTGAGATCTTAAGGAAGACATGGTCACCAACTGCAAAATGTACATCCTTCTGCTTCGGATCGGCATAGCTCTTCTGCCTACTAAAAGCAGTCTTCATCCGATCTCTAATCATAGGTACATTTTCCATTATTTCTCTGATCAACTCTGGCCCCTCTAGCTGCTTCTCTCCTGGCTCCACCCAACACACTGGGGATCTATACTTCCTACCATATAGTGCTTCAAATGAAGCCATACCAATAGAAAAGTGGTAGCTATTATTGTATGAGAACTAGATCAATGACAGATATTGATCCTAGTTACCTTTGAAATCCTAAACACACAATCGAAGCATATCTTCCAATGTCTAGATTGTCCTCTCCGACTGCCCATTAGTCTGCGGATGGAAAGCAGTACTGAACCGTAACTGAGTAACCATAGTTTCCTGAAATTTCTACCAAAATCGTGAAGTGAACTATATACCTCTATCTGAGATGATCATCAAAAAAACTCCATGAAGTCGCACAATTTTATCCATATACAATTGTGCATACTAAGCTACAATGTAGCTGGCCTTAACCTCCAAGAAATGGGCAGATTTCATCAATAGGTCTACAATAACCCATATGGAGTCATGACCCCTCGTAGTTCATGGTAACCCAACTACAAAATCCATGGTGACCTGCTCCCATTTCCACTCGGGCAACTCGATCTCCTAAAGTAAACCCGATGACTTCTGATGCTCAAATTTAACCTGCTAACAGGTTAAGCATTTTGATATAAACTGAGCTAAATCTTTCTTCATACCAGGCCACCAATACACATCCTTCAGATCATGATACATCTTGGTAATCCCCAGGTGTACACTGTATACTGAATAGTGAGCCTCTCTCATAATCTGATCCCATAGCTCATCTATATTAGGTACACATATATGCTTTCCACACTTCAATATACCATCCTCCACTGTAAACTCTGTCATTTTGCCATTCTGCTGTCACAGCCTAACTTTAGACTATGACGGTCCTAGGGTACGGGTAATGCCTAAGCCACCAGTACCACAAAGAACCCATGCTTAAACAATTACATTCATTACTTAACCTGTGATACATTTTAGGTCATAATTTTTTTTTAA
>CANXYC010637390.1:0-42478 GCA_948193065.1 Aleurites moluccanus | reverse complement strand
CCCCCCCCCCCCCCCCCCCCCCCCCCCCCCCCCCCCCCCCCCCCCCCCCCCCCCCCCCCCCCCCCCCCCCCCCCCCCCCCCCCCCCCCCCCCCCCCCCCCCCCCCCCCCCCCCCCCCCGGGGTGAGACGGGAGAGAGAAGGAGAGAATTTTATTGTGCTTGTGGTTTATTCATATTTTGAAATTTATTATAAATGTTTGACAGTGAGAACTACCATTCGGACACTGCATCAAAGAAAACAAAGCAGAACAAAGATGTGGAAGTTGTGGAAGAAAATGTGAAAAATTCATCTAGCAAGTTAGGAGTTAAACAGTTGAAGAATGAGAGGAAGGAAACAGGAGAAAAGAGAAACAAAGAGCAAAGGGTTATCTATCCTCTACTTACCCTTGTGCATGCTCATTTATGTATTTGCCTGTTTGTTATGCCTTTGTTCATTATGCCTTGAAATTGTTTATACTCAGAGGGAATATTTTGAACGGGAGATGGAGAAGCGAGTCTTACGCACCAATTCATTAGGTAAAGACAGACACTACAACAGGTATTGGTGGTTCCGACGTGATGGGAGGATCTTTGTTGAGAGCTCTGACTCCAAACAGTGGGGCTACTACAGTTGCAAGGAAGAGGTATTGATATGGAAGATTTACCATCTCTACTCTTATCCTTCCATTTTTTTAAGTTTTACTTGCTCTTTTACATATTGATGTTTTCCACCTGGCACTTCTAAGCAGCTTGATGCATTGATGGGTTCATTGAACTGTAAAGGTGAGAGAGAAAAGGCTCTTCAGCAACAACTGCAGAAATTCTACAACAGAATATGGTGAGCCTTAAATTGAACAAATTTCATCCTTGCAATTTAGCTATTAATTGCTGCTATCAATTTGAATGGGACCTAGTAGTAGTAGGTTGCTCTGTTTTTTTTATCTTGTGAATTGGGTGTATCAAATGGAGAGAGAGACCTTAGACAATTGGTCATAATCTGCTGAGGCTTTTGAAATATTTAGGGCTTAAAAGGCAACGTTAAAATACCCTAGCTATGCATTTCACTTAAAATTCGGGCCTAACATATTCTCTTACAAATGTATTTACCAGCATAGAACTACAGAAAAGATCGAAAGATTTAGCTCACAAGATCGCATTGGAGGAGGCTGTGCTTCGGAGATCTACTCGTGTGCGGGCTTTGCCAAGGGAAAATCCTACCAATGCTTTCCTCAGATATGTTAACAAGTGGAAGGAAGACTAATTGGTGTTATGCTGGTACTTGGAGGCTCTATTTCCTTAGGTAGATTGATACTTGTTGCAATTTAGGTAGGTCCTATACTCGGTGGTTTTAAGTTCACAGTAGCAAGCTTTTTCAGTTACTAAACTTTGCTGATTCTTTATTTTGTTGGTGGCAATTTGTGGGGCTGAGGCTAGTTTTGTAGTGGCCAAGCAGACCACCAAGAGGAACAGAGATGAAACCGATTTTCGGTCTTTTTTTCTTTGCTTTTCTTGTTGGTGGCAATTTTATTTTTAAAATTAGTATGAACTTTTCAAATGATAAAATAATTGCTTTTACTCCAATAATGACATAGATTTGTATCAAACTAAGAATAATACAAAATAATCTTAATTGAATAAATGAAGATAATGCAACTTTTAAAAGGGAACTAGGATACTCTTTTGAATTTATTCAAATTAAAGCACTTGTGAATTTATAGGGCTAAGCATTTCTGGTTGTAAAAGTATACATTAATCTTTTTTTTTTTTTTTTTCTATTGTATAGAAAAATTGTCCAATTAAATTCAAAATAGCAATATAATAATAATTTTTCTCTATTATATAGAAAAATTATCCAATTAAATTCAAAATAGCAATGTAATAATAATTAATTATTATGAAAATGAAAATTATCATAATTAATTTTACATAAAATTATAAAAAATATTTTTTATATAATATATTATTATATGAAAAAAATTTAACTCGTACATTATATTAGTTGTCCTCTAATTTATTAATATTTAAATAATTTTATCATTAAAAAAAATTAATAAAAATTAAATCATAATTAAATTAAATATTTAATAAATATATAATATATAATTATATTACATATTAAAAATATAATAAATAAAATATATTTATATCAAATAAATAAATTAATACATATTAATTAATAAATATATTAAATAATAATTAAAATAAAATTTCAAATCACAAATATATATATTTACATTTTAAGGGTAAATTAAATTTAATGAGTTTAATTATCTTAAAAAAATAATAGTATAATTTATTAATTAAATTATCTGATAATTATAAATATTAAATTTAAGAAAACATTAACAAAATTTATCTTTTAATATAATGAAAAGAATTTTAAAAGACTTTTGAAAGGTTGAATTTCCTTAAATATAAGGATTTATTAAAAAGAAAATTAAAAATAAAACGGTATTGTCTTAATTAAAAATTAAAAAAAAAAGTTGACATACTCAAACTAAAAAATAAATTCAGTTCACTAATTTTTAGTTCGATTTTTCAAAAACAGGTAAAAAGAAATTGAATGATCCTATATCATATTTGATTTTTAATTTTTTCAATTTAATCAGTTAATTTAATTTAATTTTGACAACCATAGTTTTGAATATTCTTGCTATAAAATATAAATTGGATCATGGAGAACCTGCTTGTGGCCCCAAGTCATTTAAAATGTATATTTTGTATTTCTATAGCATTAGGTTTAATTTTTCAATTAATTCCTTCAGATTTTTAATTGATTTTCTAAAGCTAATTTTTTATAAATTAATTTTTAAAATTTTTTTTAGTTCCGCTCTTAAATTGAAAGTCATGTAATGTGTTACAAATGTAAATTGTTTTAAGGATACATTATAGTTGGCTTATTAACATTAACTGTCCTCTAACTTATTTAATGTTTCAAAAATGTCTTTAGACTTTAATTTATGTCATTGTAATCCTTGAATTTTTATTTCTTTTCACTCAAAGTCTTAATAAATCCTTTACTTTTATTATTTCTATTTTTTTCCCAAAAATCTTTTTCTCATTGAAAGTCAAGGGACATGAGAAAAGTATGTAACGTGTTACAAATGAAAATAGTTTAAAGGATACACTATAGTTGGCTTATTAACATCAACTGTCCTCTAACTTATTTAATGTTTCACCAATGTCTTTAGACTTTAATTTGTGTCATTATAATCCTTGAACTTTTATTTCTTTTCACTCAAAGTCCTAATAAGCCCTTTGCTTTTATTATTTCTATATTTTCCCCAAAAGTCTTTTCCTCATTTCAAAGAAATCCAAAACACCCCAATTTTAACCCTTTAACTCTGATATCACTCAAGGCAAGTCTGCTCTCTTTCTAAGATTACTAGCCAAAGACAGAATTATAGAAAGCTACTCAAATGGATTTTCAAGGTGTTTTTTATTATTATTATTTCGTTCAGCTTCTCGTATTCATTGTGATATTGAGAGCTAGCAACAAAATCCAAAGGGCATTTGTTCTTAAGGAAGAAGTCCTCAAACTCACTCTGTGTAAGAGTCAACTCTTCTAAATTATTAAATAATTTGCCTATAAAGTTATTTAGAGTCTAAACGATTTATAATAGAATTTAACAATCTTATTATTGGATCCTTCTCTGCACTGTATTTTAGGTGATGACAATTAAGATAAGAGAAAACTGAAAGATTACTAGTCATCCAATAAATGTACAAAAACACCAAGTCTTTCTAGACAGTGAAAGTTATAAAACTCTAGTTCTTGGTGAAAGAAATTCTTAAGTTCAACTTATTTTCTACTAGACTTTTCAATTCTTTTGAGCCTTTCTAATGTAATATTTAATTCTCTGATTCTTTGTTCGTACAAAGCAAAGAAAGGATTTTGCAGTTTAAGACTGATACTTAACTCTTCTCTCCTAGTTTAGGTTAAAGATAAACTGATTCTCTAATTTCTATTAGCATATCGGTTAGAAGACATAAATGTTTTTTTAAAAAAAATATTTATAGATATATACCTTTGTAGACCAAGTCCACTAAACTTCCAAAACTACTTCAGCTCTCCTTTCAAACTCGTCACCAGCAATACCTACAAAGAGGTGTAGAGGATATGACTTACTGCCCTTGCTTTCTCTTAATTGGGTCTTACTGCAACACTCTTGGATATCAGACCATTTTGACACATGTTGCTCTCTGAACTAATCAACCTTCTTCTAGACCTTCATTGTTTTAAGCTGTAAATCCAGAATTGGTTTTAAATCCACTAGTCTCTTATCATCCTTTTACTATTGCTAGGGTTCTAACAATAGGAGTATATTGGGACCAGATAATTACAAAAATTTTATCATCTCCGAGAAGGACATAATTATTTGCATAAATTGTCTTCTCTATACTAGCTTGAAAATTTTCAATTCTCACAGCTACGGTAATAATCTTGTTTTCTTTATACATGTTAAAATAAAAATTTAAGTTATTATTATTAACCTTTTGTAGTTCAACAAATTGCTTAGTCATAACAGGACGAAGATCCCATATTTTATAAGAACTTTTAATTGTTCTATCCTCACCACAATCCATAATTGTGCTAATAATATAACTTATAATTATTCTTGAATCTGAACTCAATAACTCCATTGATTTTTGCACAATAGTTGGAAGTGATTTACACAGATTATTATCATCTATGTTAATTTTGATAATTTATATCAGTCCCGTATCTGTATACTGGAGACTGTTTTTCTTTATATCTGAGAGGATTCTCAGGTATAGGCTCCATATCCCTGCCAATGGATGTATGGATGTAACATAGAGCATTTTTTAAGGGAATGATTTATCGAGTCCATTCTTTTGATGTTTTTGGAGTATGCCACTTCTGGTGGAATGTATGAACTTATTTCATCAAGAAGTATTTCCCTTTCGATTATCAACTGAAGGAGATCTTCTTCATCCTTTTTGCAGATTTCAAGTTGTCTTTCTAAGTGAGCAATATATGAAACAACTTCATCTACAAAGCGTTTTAATTGCTAGAAGTTTCTTTTAGCTAAACCTCCTTGCAAACCTAAATACAACTTAGATTCGTCTCTTAAAAGAATATAATTGTACTTTATGAAGTACCAAGAATTTCCATCCTTACAGGTATTTGAAACCTTAGGGTTATCTACCCTCATGATTTTCATGAATTCTTCATGAATATCATCATATTCACTTTCAAAATCTTTCATTATGATTTCCTTAGAGGATAGCTGGACTTCCTGTTTTTTGAATTTATTTGTCCCAAAAACAATATCTCAATTCAAGTCATCACAATCATAATTTTCATCCTTTAAGCTTTTATCAATTTTTTCCTCCAAAGGAATTTGATTTGGAATCTGTGAAGATTTACTGGCTTTTTCACTAGCCTTAATTTCATGATTTGAAATATCACCATGACTTAACAATTTATAAGAATTGTGATTTAAAATATCACCAGAGTTTTTATAATTCTCTTCCTTTAAAACAGTTTGATTTGGAACTCTTAAAAGTTTACTGGAGCTTTCACTGACTTGTTGATTTGGAATATGTAAATATTCACTGGCATATTCAAAAGCCTGTTGGTTTAAAATTTGTTTGTTCTTGGCATATCCTCCAGTTGTTTGGTTTGGAACCTTGAGCTCATTACCTATGGATAGGAGGTTATGTCTTACGGCCTTTTTTCCTTTCTGTTGGGACTTACGACAATCACTCCATCTTCTTGGTTTAGTGCTCTAGATTCCCGGGCATTTTCACTAACCATGTTTGAGCCATTATGGCTACCCTTATGTGAAGGAGTTGGGCATTGCGTCCTTCCCATAACGACCAATTCTTCCCTGATTCTTTTTACCTATTATGATGTAAGGCCATGCTTTTTAGCTGCCTTTTTAAAAAAGTCTTTAGGGACACGTGCCTTTTGCACCAGAGTTTTTTCCTCTTCATTCTTGTGAACCAATGATTTCTCCTTCGATTTTTTGTTAACTTTCTTTGGACTAACCAATTCTTTCGAACTTGTTGGCTTCTTCTTGGGACTTTCTGATGAAATGTGCCCTTGAGATTTACATTGCCAACACATAACATCTTTAGATGCTATGGATTTTATTTTTGTCCCAGAGGAACCAGAGCCATTGCTCTCGGAGTCTTTTCTCCCTTTCTCACCTTTCCTCGTGCATTGTTTTTTAGTGTGACCCTCCTTCTTGCAAATCCAGCATAGCTTGTTTTTGGCAGTAGGATCCATCTACAATATTTGACAATTCATGAGACAAAGAGTTAGCTACTATATTTTTATCAAAAGGTATATATTCAATATCAAATTTATAGTAACTAAACCATTCTTGCAATCTTAAAAGTCTAGTTTGCCTAGCCTTTTTAAGATTCAGATTCATGAAACCTTTTACATAGGTTGAATATGTTCGAACTAAAAACCTTTTTGGAGCAAGGAAGATGTAAAAAACTTTTATACCATTTTTTTTACTGCTAACACTTCCTTTTGTGGATTGGATAATTAATTTCAGCTCCTTTAAAGGTTCTAAATCAATACTTACATATTCATTATGGTTTTCTTCATCTAATTTTTAATAATGCACCCCATGACTTATCTGAAGTATCTACCTCCAAGACTAACTCATCAGTGTCTGATGGTAAATTTAAACAAAGTAAATTTTTCATTTATTTTTCTTTACCTGAATGACAGCCTGAGTGTCCTCATCATCCCAAAACCAAGGATTTTTATCATAAATTTTCTTAGCAAATCTTCCTAAATATTTGGAAAGATTTTTCACAAACTATCTAGCATAGTTAGCAAGTCCATAAAAATGTTGTACCTGCTTTCTATTTTCTAGTTTGTTAGAAAATTAACAAGTTTTTCTAAACTGTGACTTTGTAATTTAATTTTACCTTTTTCAATTTCTATTCCCAAAAACTTTACCTTTTCCATAAACCATTTTATCTTTCTATCTGATAGAATCATGCCTTCACGTTTGAAGATATCAATCATTTATTCAAGGTGACTCATGTGTTTTTTTTTTCATTATTACTGAAAACTAACACATCATCTATGTAGACCATGCAATATTTTTTTCAATGCTTTTAAGGCATTGTCCATTTTACGTTTAAAAATGCCTGGAGCTTGTTTCAGGCCGAATGACATAACTAACCATTCATACATCCCTTGCAGAGCGTTGAAAGTTATTAAGGGTATAGATTCTTCTTCCATCTTTACCTGCCAATATCCATTTTTAAGGTCCAATTTAAGAGGATCATAAGGTTCTTTAAGGCTTACCCTATCTATGATGTCTCATGTTGTTGGAATCTTATAGCTATCATCTTTTGTGGCTTTATTTACCCGGCAATAGTCTATAATCATTCGTACTTTTCCTCGTACTTGCTCTGCATGATTGATCACCATAAAGGCTGGACTAGACTGTGGAATATTACTATCCCTAATCAATCTTTTTTCGAGCAATTTAGGAATCTATTTGTCAAATTCCTCTATCATCTCATTTGTGTATGTTATATTTCTAGTTTTGATGATAATGTTGGGATCTTTCAGTTTTAATTTTGTAGTGATATTATTTAGAACCCATAATTTTAGAGGATCATCATTAAAATTATCAGCTAACTTAATAAGAAACTTATCCCATTTAGTTCCTTTAAGCTGAGGCTGTGCAATAGGTTTTTCTATTATACATTGTGCTTTAAAACACAATTTTTTGTACCATGAGGTACCCTTTGACTTCTGATCAGAACCAAATAAACAATCTAACCAAGAATCACCACGCTGAGCTTGCACTATGAAAGTTGGTTCATATGGCATAGATTCGCACAACTCTGAAATCTTAACCGAATAAAACCCAAATTTTAGCTTATTTTTTGAATTTGTCAGAAATGTGATTTTTACACCTCTCAATGAGATGTAACTATCGTCCTACACAAAAGACATATTTTTCTTCTGCCCTTTTAGGAAAATATTTCCTAAAATAATATATGCATCAAGATCAGGGAATACTAGGACCTTATTAATAGTAAACCTTTGTCCACTTATGATAACAAGAACTTATTGTATGAATTATGTCATCAAGTTCACTTCTTCACTTGCCATTCACAATATCATATATTTGGTCAATGATTTTCACTATTTATTAGGGAGTGTATTTGGTCTGCACTGCTGATCGTTGCACCTGTGTCAACTAATGCGTCCAAAGAATAATCATAATAACCAGAAATTTAAATGTTAAGGCAATGTATGTACTTAAACCTGATTCTGCTGTGCTAAATATCTTTATTGACGACATGGTATTTGTACTTACTATTTTTCATACTTCCTTGAAAGGTATGGAATGTTGATGATAAATTTTTTAAATTTCCCTTACAACCTCAGAAACAAGGGTTAAATGCTCATTTACTCTTATACTTTCTCGACTCTCTTTATCTTCATAGACAGGTAGGCTAAATGTTTTATATTCAACAATTTTTCTACCTTTTGAAGATAATTGTGCATCCTTTTCTTGGCTCTAATTTCTAGTAACTTCTTCCCTAACTACTGATGAAATCGAGCTTCTAGGTAATTGGGGTGTTACTGACACTTAACTTTTAAGAGGATAAAAAATCCTAAGATTTTTCATAGGGTCTTCTAGATGTAAAGTGATATTTCTACCTCTTTGTAATTTGGGAAGATCCTTTTGACCTTAAGGTCTCAGCGGGTTCTTGCAGAACCTAATTCTTAGGCTAAGTAAATGATTTAATTCTGAACCTTCATCGAATAACTCTGTAATTTTAGAAATATTCCTCACTCCAAGATTTGTTATATTAATTAATTTAAAAACTATCCTAGTGTGATATGCTAAATACTTAGCCTGAGAATTTATTTTATTCATATTCTTATATTTAATTCTTAATGATAATAAATTACCCAAATACCTATCACTCAAAGATATCATGTAATTGGGATAGGTTTGAAACCAAATTAGACCATTGGCTAGGTTTATTTGAACACCAGATATCAACTGATATTGAAATAAGTTACATCTTTTATCTAATACAGCTGCTATTATAGGACTATCTGCTGGCAAGTTGAACAGCGATATAAGTCCTATTTGGACAAGACCAATATAAATATATTGGTATGTACCTTTTGATTTATTTACCATTTCTCTTATTTTTTGCATGTTGATCAAATGTACATCCAACGTTTCTAGTTTTGTACTAGAAACTTGAGCCATAGATTTTAATTAGGAGATATCTATTATAGATTTGAAACTAAATTTGGATTTACTATAAATAGTATTGGTGTCTACCTTTGGAAGTTTTCATTCTAGGCAACTTCTAGACGGATCATCGTACTGGAAAGATTCTTCCTGTACCATAGAGGTATCCAGAGGGATCATCTCTTCATTTATGTTTCCTTCTGTTGCATTCATCATGAATAGTTGGGCTGTCCAAAGATCAAATTTATTTATATCAGTTTCATACTCAAAACTACTTCATAGACAGAATCTATTTCAGAATTTATGTGAATATTCCTATTCTTCTATTGGCTCATAGACTAGATTCTCATCTTTAAAGAAAATTCTTCTAAGATTTTCTTTTCACTTGTTCTTCTGTGAACAAGCATTCGTTTTGTGATCTTTGGATCCACAAATCCAACAATAGGAATAACTACTTAGAGATTTACCTTGTGGACACTTAGGGGCTCTTTATATTTTTTCTTAAAGGTTTCTATCATATCTTTATCTCTAAGACTTGTTCTTCTCCTAATAAACCTAGAAGGTTTACACGACCTCTTCCTGTTGTTTCTATCATTTCTCAATATTCTTATTTTTCAATATCCTTTAAATTTTTTCTTTTTTATATGACAAGAAAAAATCCTATTTCAGGTATTTTCTCAGTTCCGGATCCTTTTTCACTTCTTGTAGCGCATCTATATCTACCAGGAAAATAGTCAATCTGAGAATAACAACTCTTATTCAAATAAAGAAGATGCTTAGCATCTTGCCTTACTTGAATTTTAGTACATGCCTTTCTCATGGCATACCTATTTGCATGTATCTTTTCTCATAATCCATCAACTAATTTATCTTCGTTCAGAATGAGGTTATAGGCATTCTTTGCTACTTTCGGCCATGATTTTTGAAATTTAGCAAAAAATAATGTTGACATGTAATTTTGAGTATTAAGATCCAAATTATAATAATATTTTTGAAATTCACATGCATAATTGTTAAAATAACACATGTCACATATTTGCAATTTCATCAATTCCATTAAAGATTGTTCTCTTTCTAAAGACTCAGTTGACATTGAGAAACCATAAAATTCTCTTTTCAGGACATCTACGATAATAGCTAATACCTCATCTATTAGAACTGCTTTTCTAATTTCATCTCTAATGGAGGTTTGGACAACTAGCTGATCCCAAAATTTTTGAGCATTGCCAACCATGGTGGCTTTGCATCATTCGCAGATGGCCTCAGTTGAGTAGCTATCAGCTCTAGTTGTAAACCTAATCATAGTAATCCACTCATCTATCATTTCAGACGGATGTTTTTCACAGTCTAAATTTAGAAAAATTGTTAGGGTGATAACTGGCCTTAATGGATTATCCCTCGGTGTAAATTCTGGTTTTGTCCTATGGGAATAATTAGGCTTATACTTAACCCTATTTATAGCAAAAAGCTCATTAAAAGTTCTATTATCTAAATATAAAGGAGTTTCTTCTACCAGACTTAAAGATTTCCTAAGATCTTCAACTGTTTTATTACTTTTTAGATTAGGAGCTCTTTTGTTAGGGTTTGCAATATAAGAAATCATTTTTTCTTTCCTTAATTACAGGATTTCCCTTTCATAAAGGGGCTTAGAGGATCCTATCAATTTTTTCAAAACCCTTTCTTGCTCGATTGCATTAAGCCTTTCATTCACCAACTTTCCTACTTTTGCTAAAGCATTTCTTTGTTCTGGTGAATCGTCTAAATTTTCTTTTGCATGTAATTACTCGAGAAGAATGCTCACTTCATTATGAGCTTCATTATGAATATTCTGAAATGAAGTCAATCCAGAATGATTTGAACTGACACTTTCCATGTCATTCTTTCCCATGTTTTATCTTGAATTACTAGTGCTAGGAAAATTTTCAATCCTATCACAGTTTTCTAAATATGTTATCCAGCTGTATATTCAAGAGGAATTTTCCCAAAGAACAATAAAGAAGTCAATTCTCCTTAAGTGTAATATTTTTCAAATTAAATAATCTCTTTTAAAATTTTCACTCCAGTCAGAGGTTCTAAAGGTTATCAAGGGAGTATCTGAATTTATAATTGGTAAGTGAGAAAAAAATAAAATATTGTTCTTCAAGATAATTAATAATGTCAAATATACCAATATACTCATGGACTATATAGTTATCCAAGGGAGAATTTCTATAGATAGAGTCAATTATATTTTCTATCTTATATTTAATTTTCCCACAAGCTCAGGATATATTCTCACTGAATCAAATATTTAATTTCATTATACACTCTTTTAAGAACTAATAAATTTCCTCTATAAATTTTATCTAAAAACTAACAAAATAAAATAGTTTTAGACCTATATGAAATATACTTTTATATCCAATGATCAAACTATAATTAAATATTAATTTAATTTTAGAAAAAGATTTTCGCACCAAATTAAAGTTGAGAGATTTTACAATTACAAATTAAAATTCATAAATAATACTGAAACAAGAGCTAAATTCAGGAACAACGATTGATTTTAACCCACTATAGTTAAATGCAAAATAATTTATTATATTTTATTTGGTGAAAACTTTTATTTTTAACTAAATTTAATATTCTTAATAATAAAATAACGAAATTTTTTTTGTTGGCAAGAATTAAAATAAAATAAAAAAAAGGCATTGACTCTACTATCTTCAACACCCTGAAAAAAATAATACTGTAGTAGGGTTCGAATGAAGAAATAATGATTCATCGACACAAAATATATTATTATTATTATTATTATTATTATTATTCATACCAGAAATAGCGTTTCGAAAAAGTGTTTCCGATCAAACTTATAAAACACATTGCCCCTTCCAATGGCAGCGTCAAATGAAGAGAGACAATAAGCGAACTGCAATAATTACAGTTCTATATCTAGCCGATCACAGTTAAACCCGACTCCTAAAGGGACGGTGATCTGGCTGCAGAGGAACATCAGGTTGGGCAAGGCAAGCAGAAAAACGGCAAAAGATGCTTCGAGTCACTGCCACTGTACAAAAACAACAAACTATTGACAGCAAGATTACTACCTGGTTCTTATAGTTGCTTAAAAATTCTAAACAGATACCTCTTTATTGAAGTTGGAAATCCAGCTTGCAGGAAAAAAGAACTACATTATCTCAACAACAGCTCGACTAACAATGTTTCCCTGATTGAGATCCTGGAATGCTTTGTCTGCCTCCTCAAACTTGTATTTTCTCGAGACAGCATCTTTCAGATTAAAAATACCAGTTTCTGCAAGTTTAACCAACTTGGGAAGATCCTGTCTTGCCCTTGCTCCATAAGAACCGATGACTTGAATCTGTTCCATGAGTTTAAAGGAATCAAAATTTTACGATAACGGGAAACCAGTCCTAAACCAGGGCCATCAGTTGCAAAAATTGACAAAACAATTCTAGCCAAACAGCACAAGTGAAAAGCAGTATGACTAGGCAAACTGGACTATATAAGAAACTGTTTTAGGTTTTGCATGAGTTCAAACCGAGTCTAAGCTTATATTGCCAAGGTACTAAGGTTACGTGAGAGAGGGAGGAAGAAAGAGAGATAAGAGGAACCATAATGGGAATATCCTAGAATTACAAGAGAAGAAGTGACAAGGAAAGATCTAGATGGTCTAAAGCTTTCTAAAGAAATAACTCAAATCTGAGCAATGGAAGAAACTGAATATGTCCATGAGGCGTAATTCACCACGACGATGAATTAGAAATGCAAGGGAGTTTCCCAAGAAGCAGCACCGACCCCAAATAAAGTAGAAAAGCAACAAAATACTCGAAACAAATTGGATATAATAGTGACACTCATGCAAAATGTGATATCAGAGTTGCTGCTGATCCAACCATAAGGCACACCTGACCAGTAGCTATCAAATTTTTCCTAACCTAAGCTTCTACAATAGAAATGTCTCATCCAAAGGGAAAGCCAATGGGTCCTCAAGGCTGTCAAATCCCCAGGATATAGTACCATTTATAGGAAATCTATATTTATTCAGTGTTATATCACAACTAGGAAATCCCTAATAGATAGCAATTCAAATCTGACTAAGAATATGTAAAAAGAAAAAAAATTCAATCAAGCCTGAACCTTTGACAAAATTCTATCATTCATCTCCATTTGGATTCTCGGTTCTCCATAACAACTTTTCATCTCCACATGTAGGCCATATGGTAGCTCTTCAATTACAAATTACCTAACTCTCAACATCAGACATTTGAATTTCTTTCCATCAAACCCTAGAATTCTGCTATTAAAACCCAAGTTGCTCACATAATTTCTAAGCTTTATAGCTATCCTACATCATTAATTGTACCAATATCAATAACATTTTATACTTATCACCAAACATGTACCTTTCTCCGAACAAGACGATTTATATCTATCTCCCCAACAGCACCAGCTTCTGAAAGTCCAATCATCACAGCTTTACCTCCATCTCTTACACTTTGTGTACACTGCGAAAATGTCAATGGTTTGCCCAAAGCTTCCACAGCAATATCTACACCTCTTCCTCCTGTTATTTCCTGCCCAAAATAAGTGAATAATGTGAACTAACTTAATTCTGAAAGAAAAGGAATTGTACAAGTATGGCTATTGAAATGCAAACGCTATTGTGACAGGGTACCAGAAGATTAAGCTCAATGCTAATAATAACAATAACCATTGTAGGAATTAATTTTATAAATCAACACAATGTCAACTCTTTCATATTTCAAGTTTTACAGCATAAATATCAAAATTCTAAGCATTCATAGAAATATGGTATACCTTATCATAAGTAGCAAATGTTGCTTCGGCTTTTATTGCATTAGTTGACATTTGCATTTGTACCATGATTCCATAATGATTTTAGCGTGCATTGGACATTTTAACGTGTGATAAAAAGTAAAAGAAAAAAAATCTCAAATGATCTATAAACAACATCAAATGTAATTCAACAGTTAAGTTTCTACTCCACCTGAACCTTGCCAACCAATTTCCAACTTGTTTGAAATATTGTAGTTGTATATTTGCAATAGCTCCTACTAGATTCCATTGTGCTAGGACAAGTGAAAACTTAAGATTTATTATTTCATTCCCTCCACTTCATGGTAAGCATCTTTTCTTCGTTGAATGTGTATTAAACAATTGGTAAATGGTAATACGAGCATTAATATAATGTCTTAAAAAAGATAAGATGATTTTGTAACATGCCATTGTAAAGTAAGGGTATTAAGGATAAAGCAAATCCTTAGTCTTCATCACCATTAATGCCTAACGAAATATCATGATGGGGAAACAACCAAAAGCTTACAAATTATAAGTAAAAGATAACTCCAGCCACAAAAAGGGATAAAAAAAGGTTAAGAAAACAAAGGTATCAAAATAAACCATCATTTTGGAACAAGAAATTCCAAATAGAGATGAAACAAAACAACTAAAAATAACAATTCTCCTTTCATTAGGATATGGAAAAGGTCAAAATTTATAACCAAAAAAAAAATGAAGTAAATTTGACAATTATCACTTTCACAGTCTTTGATGGAAAGCATTGGATAATTCCTTTTCTGTTACTCTTTAGCATATCAAAATATCAGAATAACAATCATCCGCTCGAATTAAGAAGGGTATATATTCATGTCAAGAAACATCAAAGCACACACATTGCTTCCAGAGACAGATTAATGCATCTTTCTATACATCTTTACTGAACATAAAAACAACCAAAAGCGCTTTGGAAGAGCAATTCCAGTTTAAAACATGGTATAATCAGAAATTAATTATCTATTTGAATTGGAACTTCTATATCTCATTAATAACTTAAAGGATAACGTACGCACTCTAATCCTTTCAATGGGATCTTCTTTTGTTGCATTTATCGTGTGAGTTGCACCAAAACTCTTGGCTTTCTGTAGTTTCTCATCCTGAATGTCTACAGCAATGATATCAGAGGCACCAAATGCCCTTGCAATCTGCAAACAACTGGAACAATTTTTCTTGTCATGCTTATGCCCAAATCCCATAAAACAGACTAGCAAATCACATTTGAATTTAAATTCTGAAAACTTATTTACAACCAACTCATTTAGTACGAGTAATCTAAATCTCTAGCAATGTTCTTAGCTCTTAGTGTGGATTGAGCTACTTTGTCAGGTTATACAGCTTTTTAATGCCCTTTATTTGGCTCTAAATCAATGAGGAAAGTTTTGTTACTGTTACACTAGCCATTGACTTAATTTAAATGTCAACATTGGAACACACATTACTCTTTTTTAAATATTACAGTTGCCAAAAGAATTTCACGAAGTGGATTCTGACATCACAGAATGGTAGAATACAGAAGTTTAATTTTCACTCTGTTTCAAAAAATATCAAATCACAATTTAAAAGAAGCTTAATTCTGAAAACTTCAAGTGCCATGCCCTGATCTTAAAAACAGGAAAACAGGAGCAAATCTTAGCAGTCACACATAAACTAGCACATGAATTCTTCAGCACTGCTAAATGTAACATCTCTTAGCATTCCTGCGACTGCCTATCATACACACACAGAGGACTATATCTACAATCAGAAACACATAATTCCAGAATTCTAGCTAGATTTTCCTCACTTAAATGGGTGATTCCAAACATGTGATCTATATGTTATACACCGGAAAAAGCTGCAAAGAGTTCCAATCTCGCTGATGCTGTAATCAGTCCAGAAACCAAATGGATATGCTAAGGATTATATCACCAGGGAATTGGAAACCCTGATTAGCATCATATGATGTAAATATTACAACCCAAAGTTAACATCTCAGCTAGGTGGCATCAAGTCAGCCTATCAAGACCACATATTGTATTGGCTCCTAGAAGTTTGAAATGCTTTGAACTATGAGCATAATACTCATCCTCAAAAAGGGATGTATAAGAAACAGACTAGTTTCTTAACCAACTAGTCATTATTGATAATATACTTTAAAGCTCAACCTAAATGAGAGAGAAAGAGCCATAACATGAACTGCAATATGAGAAAGAAGCGTACTCTTTTATAAGGACCAAAAGGATGAATTACTGAAATTAATCTCTCCCTCTTTTTTAATGGAAGCATAAGAAAATGTGAAGCTGAAATTGATCTGGAAAGGATAAGCAACTTAATAACCTCTATGTATTAACTATTAATGCATATATGACATAGGATAGGTTGGAGGGTTAGCCTGAATTTTGGATTAATAAAAAGCAAAGATCAAACTAAGAAAGTGAAATTATGGGGCTGTTACAGCAGTGTTGTAAAGGTGTTGCAAATAGCAAAATAAAAGAAATAGTTAATGTTTCACACGTGAACATCCTGAGGAATCACAACCAAGGTCCCATGGCATCACACCTAGAGTTGAGTTGCATCACAAAACTCAAATATGCTTGCTAGTAATTTTATTGACTGAAAAACTGAATTAAAAGGATTACAAACCTTGGTATTTATAGACTTAAACTAGTTGGAAACATTTAAGAAAATAACATTAAGACAACTCCTAACTTTTAAGAAAAAGACTTCAAACTAGTCCACATTCTCCAAGAATTTGGACTCCCAAAACAAATTAAAAATGAAGTCTTCCTAAACTCACAAAAACTCAAAATAAAACTTAAAATTAAAATTAAAAACTTCCAAAGAAATATATATGGATTTTCTAGCAAAGTCAAATTACAAAATTGCCCCTAATTCTTGAAATATTAGAACAGTAACATATTTACTTGAATATATGCAAAAATAAAACTCTAAAAGAACTAGGAAGTACTCTGTAATTTCCCCAATAAATCCTATATTAAATCTAGAAAATTCAATGGATAAGTATTTGAATTTTGAACGTATCTAATGTTTATTTATTTTCTTCAAAAATGCCGTGTTGCACAAGGATATAATGAAACAACATGCTCTCTGGGTTCTTTTCAATAATGCATTTATCATAAACTCTGAGTCAATGATGAAATCAATTACTAAATTTTGAACTGACCAGTCAAATAGAATACATATGATACCAAGAATTGTATTGGATATAAAAATTCAAAGATTCACTCTTTATGACATGATCCCAATTAGGATCTTATACACATCAGATTTTAATCAATTTTATCTAATTAGTTTTAGTATGAGTTGTATAATTATATTAAAATTAAGTATATTAGTGAGTTTTGGATCTGTTTTGTATTAATTTATAACCCAAAAGCTTATCCTGGTTTAGGAAATTTATTTTTAATTAGAAAACTTAAATTAGGGTTTTCATATAGCTAAGTCATTATAAATACTTAACTAAACCCATGCATTCTTAATTTCAGATTTTGATTAATATAAATTTTGTGAGAAATTCTCTCAATTTTGGTTCTTGCTAGAATTATTAGAACTTATCAAAACTTGTGGCGTTTATCAATTATACCAAAGTTTTCTAGCACAGGTTGCTATTGGGTTAATGTTTCTTATTTCAAATCTGATTTGGCTTTCCAACTGGTCGCTTACCAAACGTAAAGGTGTTGGGTTTCAGAACAAGTCGATCGGGGTTCGCATCCGTTCACTTAACAAGCGTAAAAGTGTTAAGTGTTGGGTCTCAAAGCAAGTCGATTGGGTTCGCATCAGTTTGGTATCAGAGTTTAGGCTCTAAATCAAATTTGTATATCTTTATTTTACAATGTTATTGGGTTTTTTTATTTTCGTTCCTTTTCATTTGTTTTCTTTTTTTTTTTTTTATTTTGTGTTATCTTGCTTATTCAAGTCATAAATTTGTTTATTCTTAGCTTAAAATAAATTCAAATATATATATATATATATATATATATATATATATATATTCATGATTCGCTTTGCTTAAACTTTTTTTTTCCCTTGTTTCCATATCTTTTCATTCGAGTCCATATCTTTTTGTTCATTGTTAATCAATTATGTGTCATATCACCTTTAAATCTTTTATTCTTTTTAATTTTTGTCAATCTCCATGTATTAATTTTGTCCTAATTTGTTTAAATTCATTTGTTCATGTCTTCGTTTTGTTAATTGTTATTTCTTTCGTTTTTCCTAGTACTCTTGTTTTTAGTATTTTTGTTGTTATTTATTCTATTCTACTTGTGTCAATAAAGTTGTTTTGTTTATTTTATTCTACTTGTGTCAATAAATTTTCATTGCTAGTTGAGAGTTGAAAGCTCAAAAATTAATAATTTTGATTTGGGTTATCACAATGAGTAAGGAGACTAAGGACACTCGAGCAATTGACATTGTCCTTTCAAAAAACACTTTCAAACTATAAACTTGCACTTTAGAGAGATGAGAGATGGAATGGAGAGTAAAGAAGAAAACTGAAGAGAAAGCTGCATCGATATCATTAATAGAGCAACCTAAAAATGAGATTGAGAATGGTGAAGTTGAAAACATAATAATATACCCTATCGAAGTCAATTGTGAAACTGATTGGGTGGAAGAAACAATGGAAGAAGAAAATGAGGCACCATAAATATAAATTGTTATTCATGAAGAAATTTCACTATTTGAAACTCATCAAGAAATCTTAGAGCAAGAAAGATGTGATTCATGTATAAGTGCAAGACAAAGGAGTAAAGGAAAATAATTTAGTTCTGTTGAATTATTGTATATTTCTACTGTAAATTTCTGTGAATTTTGTTTTACCTCGTGATATCTTTGATTTTTCTATAAAAAGTTTTCAGATTCTATTCCTACAAGACATCAAGGAAGGAAGTTGGCTAACTTGTAACTTGTGTGATGTTCTTACTATTTCAACTTTAAAGGACGAGTTTTCTCCAACAAAGGAAGAATAACACTTAGTCGAATCCCAATCGACTTATTCTGAGACTCAACACCTTTACGCTTGGTAAGTGACTCCTTGAAAAGGCAAATCAGATTTGAAATAAGAAACCTTGACCCAATTACAACCTATCCTAAAAAACCTTGGTATAATTGATGAACGCAACTAAGAGATTAGCTTTGATAAGTTTTATAATTCTAGTAAGAACCAAAATTAAGAAAATTTCTTACAAAATTTATATTAATCAAAATTTGAAGTTAAGGATATATGGGTTTAGCTGAGTATTTATATTGACTTAGCTATATGAAAACCCTTATTTAAGTTTCTTAATTAAAAATAAACTTCCTAAACCAACGTAAATTTTATAGATAAGGATAAACTTCTAAATGAAATAAAAATAAAACTTAAATCCGTTTTGAGCTATAAGTTAATACAAAATATGTTCAAAACTCACTAATATACTTAATTTTAATATAATTATACAACTCATAAATATATTATACTAAAACTAATTAAATAAGATTGATCAAAATCTGATATGCATAGAACTCTACTTGGAATCATATCACTTTACCTCGAGCCAACACCCCCCGTTCCAATCACAGCAACAGAATCCCCAGGATGCACCTCTGCTGCATGTGCCATGGCACCATAAGCAGTAAATACTGCACATCCTAAAATTGCAGATTCCGTGTATGGCAATGAGTTTGGTAAAATAGTTAATGCATGCGCTGGAACAACACAGTACTCGGCAAGGCCACCCATGCTATACATGAATACTGGGTTTCCTGCATATTAAAGCATATCTTTGATGATCCAAAAATGGCACATTTACTCTAAAAACAATGTGGAGATCATTGCTCTCCAAAAGAACGAGATAAAGGAAAATTCAACAAGATAAAAACTGAACAGGCATATTAAAGGATATAATGTCACATGCAAGTGTGTGCATGCAAAGAACCTTAAACATAATATCAAAAGACCTCTCAGCCTAAACAATCTCAAAGAACAACTCAATAATAAGTTTTATATTCTAGCATACCCCTTAATGTGAAAGCCCAATGCAAGTCAACCCACAGCTTTTGCAGAAATTTTGTATATTAAAAATGAGCATGCCTAAGATTCAAACTCTAGAACACTTAAACTCAAGTTCAAATTGAGGATCCACATCCAATAATAACTCTTGTATCTCTAATAAAAATAAACACACACTCCCATGCACACATATAAGGAGAGAGAGAGAGAGAGAGAGAGAGAGAGAGAGAGAAGCATTTTGTGCATGTAATATCTAGAATCATAGGACAACCAAATTGATAATAGGAACAATGTAAATAGTAGAATCAAATGCATGTTTTGCAGAATTGCTAGATTGAGAAGAAACAACCAATATTCAAATCAAATTCATCATTAATAATACTATAGACACTAAGCTCCTCATCCTAAGAAATATGCTCTGATGCCAATGTGCCCATAATTCCACCACATATGTACAACTTTTGGGTTAGAAAATACACGGTGTCAAATACATCCAAAGATAGTTACCCAGATTCTGGCTAGAAGCCCAAAATCTCATTCAAGATCTCATTATCAAATCAAGGGGTGGTATTTATTTAATTTCTAATCCAGAGTTTTAGTGAAACCACTTCATATGCAAGTAGATAACAAGAATTCCATGTATGGTAATTACAAGACAGAAGGAGGTCGGTCTAGGACCAATACCATCATATGAGAACTCTTCTTTTACAAACTTATTTACCAAACAGGAGTAAGAACTCTGATTTACAGGAAAAACCAGGAGAATTTAAGAAAATCTTATTAAAATATGCACACTGAAATTTAGCATTATTAAACTAACATATCAATTGGGAGAAGAACTATAGAAGATGCCTGCACTGCCTACGCAATTTGAAAGCGACAGAAATAGTGTTCTTATTTTCTCAATATATGCTATTTACTTAATTAGAGAGGAGAAGGATGGAGAATGTTCAATGTTTTAAATGAAACAAAATTTTTCCACATCTTAAATCATATAACAGCAGTTAGGATTATTCAGTGTCATTTGCTTTCTGTGATTCTCTTCATCTAGTGACCATTGTGACATCAAAGAACAAAAGTAAAAGAAAGCATAAGAAATTATATTTTACCTTTGTACCCAAAGTAAGAAATCTTAATAGGTGGATCAGAAGAGAAATTCTGTTTTCTGGTTCCATGAGCACAAACATAGGCCATTTTTTCCCTTGCAGTAGTTGAATATAATTTAGGAATCATTTGAACAGCATAATAAAAGGAATTTGTGATCTATGAACTTAACTGAACCTAATCCTATGTCACGCAAAAATGCCATCCACATATCAGGAGAAAATTCAGAAGAAGACAAATTACAAATCCAAACAGTTTAAATACTGGTTTCAGAATCGGATTGATACAGCCCAAACCAGACTGAACCATGAACCTCTACCTTGAGTTCTTTTATGATGTTGGCAAAATGATTTAAATCACATTAAATGAAAATTTTAAGCAAATATCATAATAATCTTGTACATCTAATAATTTATAATAAAAAAACTTATTACAAAAGGTAAATTTCATAAATATATATATATCCTAAATATTTAAAGAAATAAAATTTGAAATTTTTTTGGGTTAAGGGTTTATTTATAAATCATAATGATAGCCCATTGTTTATTAAGTTCATAAAACAAAAAAGAACATCAAATTTATATTAGGTCTTTAAAGCTAATTGAAAGTCATAAAAACAAACAAATTGCCTTCTTCATTGTTTGTTACTCTAATCTTTTTGGTTTTCTCTCTCGAAGTTTAAAATGAAAAATAAAAGAACGGCAAAAGATGTGTCCAGCTATGCCCTTAACCCTCTCTTTCTACTTCTTCTTCTCCCTTTTTTTTTTTTAATTTCTACCCTCTACTTGGTTGGTTCTGCCGATACAACTATTGTGAAAAGATACTAATTGGCCGATTTGGCTGTGACGCTAGTATTTCAGTGTGATTCCTGAATCACACAAAGAAATGGTAAAATCATATAGTTTCCCTAAAACTCCGTTACACGTCCAGCGATACGTGATACATAAAACCTTGAATCCCACAGTTGACACTATTATGAAATCAGCAACACTCTCTTTCAGCCAAGAGTATAGCAGCTGGAAAAGCAATGCACTCCATCAAAACACAAGAGAGTAATGTGCTTAGCAGATATACCAACACTACACTATCCTTTTGTTTAACAAGTGATGGATTCTTGTCATATACAAAGTATAGAAGTAGATGACGGCCATTTAAATCAGCTCTATACCAAACCATCCATCAAACATAAATAGTAACAGACACTTGACTTTGAACAAGAGCAACAAATGTTATTGGTGCAAGTAGTAACCAAAGATTGAACAAGTTTAGAATTTTATCAAGAAAGTGGAAGTAGCAACGAGAACATTACACCATTTGTGTGCTTTAAAAAAATAAAAAAATAAGTAGAAATGTAAAATGTTAAGCAAAGAGTTATTTACCACTGCTGCGGAGGAATAGCCGAGTTTCACCATCATAAAGAGTTCCTTTTGCTCGATTGTATGCAAAGAAATCCTCACATAGATCGTCATGGCCCTGTTCCAAATACAGAAATTAGTCTAATCAGGTTAACTGCATATTCTCATAGACCAAAATGATTACCATTGCATCACAATCTTAAGATAGACAAACCTAAAATCATTTTATTGGTAAGGCTGAATTCAAAGTTTTTATTTAATAAATAGTAGTGTAATAATTGCTCTCATTTTTTTTTAACTGTAAAACAGCCATAAATATCTTAAGTTAAGAATTTTATGGCTTGGTTCAACCTTTGTTTTCTAGTCTTATTAATTTTTCTTTCTAGAAAGAATTTTTTACAAAATTGATTTGCTGAAAGAAAATGTTGTGATAAGAAAAATACAGTATATAAATATATTAATTTTACTTCTCATGAGAAAGGAAAAAATGTTAATTACAAAAAAGAAAGTCATTTCTCTTTTTCATATTTTTTTTTAAATTTTCAAATATTACTTTCTGTTTTTTAAACGTTGCTTGCTGCTTTTAAAAAGCTAAAAAAAAAAAGGCAAGCTAATTAAACAGAGCACAATCTAATCCATTGAAGCAACAGGAACTAATAACAAAATCCAAATGTAGAAAATAAAAGAATTAGAAATCACATCTACAAATTAGAGTTCCATAACTTTATGTGTTGTTCTTTCTTGCAATAAAATTGTAACATTTTCTAATCTATTAAGGTTTAAGAATACTAAGAATTTTTTTTTATATATACATAATGTGAAAGAGCAATAACACCACAACAAATGCAAAAAATTTTAAATCGTTTATTTGAATATGTTTTGCATGTTGTGTAACACAAGGGATATATATTGTAAATATGTTTGTTTCTAGTTATTTAGTAAACTATTTTATTATTTTGGGGGTTTATTTTAGTTTCTCATAACCTTATAAACACAAAGATAATATAATATAATTTTTTTTTTTTTTTTTGGATAGGGGGCCCAGGTCCCCCCTTAAGCTTGTACTTGGTTAATAAGAAAATGGAACTAAGCATAAGAACACAGCATCTCACAGTAGTGTCACCTTAGAACAGTACAAGCAGTTACCACAAGGCATGATGAAAGCTCCAATAACATGAGATCCAATTGGAAATCTGAAAAATAAGAACACATAATCACAACTCATGTTACTGGTCATATCTCTGCACAATAAAGAATAAACTTCAAATATAGTTATTTATATTTTTACCTTCCTTTTTGAATGAATGCATTAAAAATTAATCTATATGATCTTAGTATGTAAGATATATCCACCTTTCAATAATTTTGCGGTCTGTCAATGGGCCATGTTCAACAACTTCACCAGTTATTTCATGCCCAATAGCACAAGGACTAGCAAATGGAAGTTCTCCTTTTATAACATGTAGATCAGAATGGCAAACTCCACAAGCTGCACCGAAGATGCATACTTTCATAAAATATCAAAATAAGCACAACAATAGAAAGTCTTGGAAATTCCATAATGTGCTCAATTAGAGAGAGAAGAACATATAATATGATCCCAAGTAGGATCCTATGCATATCAGATTTTAATCAATCTTATTTAATTAGTTTTAGTATAATATATTTATGGGTTGTATAATTACATTAAAATTAAGTATATTAGTGAGTTTTGGATCTGTTTTATATTAGTTTATAGCCCAAAAATGAATTTAAGTTTTATTTTTTATTTTATTTAGAAGTTTATCCTCATATAGGAAGTTTACCCTGGTTTAGGAAGTTTATTCTTAACTAGAAAACTTAAATTAGGGTTTTCATATAGCTAAATCACAATAAATACTTAGTTAAACCCATGTATTTAAAATTTCAGATTTTGATTAAATATAATTTTGTGAGAATTATCTCAATTTTGGTTCTTACTAAGAATCGTTTTAAACTTATTAAAACTAACCACTTTATGGCGTCCATCAATTATACTAAGGTTCTCTAGCACTGGTTGCTATTGGATCAAGGTTTCTTATTTCAAATCTGATTTGGCTTTTTAAGAGGTCGCTTATTAAGCGTAAAGATGTTGGATTTCAGAGCAAGTCAGTTAGGGTTCGCATCAGTTTGGTATCAGAGATTAGGCTCTAAATCAGATTTGTTTATCTTTATTTTACCTTGTTACTACGTTTTCTTGTTTTCGTTTCTTTCTGTTTCTTTTGTTACTTTTCGTTTGTATTCATTTTTTTTTTTTCATTTTGTGTCCCTTATTTAAGTCATAAATCTGTTTGTTTTTACTTCAAATTAAAATCAGGAAAAAAAAATTCAATTTCATTGTCTTAGTTTGAGTTTATACCTTCTATGTTTGAGTTGCTAAAAAAAATAAAAAAATAATAATTTTTCTTGATTTGTTTTCTATTTCTATTTGTTTCCGTATATTTTCCGTACCTTTTTGTTTGTTATCTTGATTTGTTTTCTGTTTATATTTGTTTCCGTATCTTTTTCGTACATTTTCGTTTGTTATCGTAAATTATTTAAAAAAACAAAAACACGAGTGAACTTGAATACTCTCAATATGAAACACAAAGAGAGTGAAGTGAGGTATTCTTTTACTTTTCTAACAATTTTTGCTAATCACAATGAATAGCAAAACTAAGGACACTCAAGCAATTGACATTACTTCAAAATTGGAGGCCTTTGAAAAACACTTTCAAGTTTAAACTTACACTTTAGAAAGATGAGAGAAGGAATGGAGAGACTAGAAGGTTCATTCTCAAAGAGGCAAAATCCAAATGCACCAAAGAAAGTAATGAAATCTAAAGAGGAGATGCTCAAGGAATATTATAGGAGAGTTTTTAAGGAAATTTATGAAGAACGTGAAAGATGAAAAGCCGAGCAAAGAGCTAAACGTTAAAGAAGGAAAGCTGAAGAGAAAGTTTCATCAAAGTCATTAATAGAACAACCTAAAGATGAGATTAAGAGTGGTGAGGTAGAAAGCATAATAATCTACCCCATCGAGGTCATTTGTGAATCAGATTGGATGGATGAAAAAATTGAAGAAGAAAATAAGGCTCAATCAATAGAAGTTGTTTATGAAGAAATTCCAGCAATTGAAACTAATCAAGAAATCTTGGAAGGAGAAAAAGATGATGGGGCAAAGAAGAATAATGGAGCAAAAGAGAATGATTTAGTTCACAAAAATAAAAATAATACGGAATTTATGGATATTTCTGTAGTGGATTTTGTTTTGCCTAATGATTTTTTTAATATTTCTCCAACAAATTATCAGATTCTTCAAACACTTCATTTGCCACGAGTCATCGAGGAGAAAAGTTAGCAAACTTGTGTGTTATTCTTATTACTTCAGTTTTTCAAAGAGGACGAATTTTCTCTAACAAAAGAAGAATGACACTTGGAAGAGAAACTTATATTTCAATGATACCATGGCACATGATTCGAGGACGAATCATTTCTCAAGAAAGGGAGAATGATATAATCCCAAGTAGGGTCATGTGCATATCAGATTTTAATCAATCTGATTTAATTAGTTTTAGTATAATATATTTATGGATTGTATAACTATATTAAAATTAAGTATATTAGTGAGTTTTGGGTTCAAAAAAGAGAGAATGATATGATCCCAAGTATGGTCATGTGCATATCAGATTTTAATCAATCTTATTTAATTAGTTTTAGTATAATATATTTATCAATTGTATAATTATATTAAAATTAAGTATATTAGTGAGTTTTTAATCTGTTTTGTATTAGTTTATAGCCCAAAAACGAATTTAAATTTTATTTTTTATCTTATTTAGAAGCTTATTCTTATCTACGAAATTTGCCCTGATTTAGAAAGTTTATTTTTAACTAGGAAGCTTAAATTAGGGTTTTCATATAGCTAAGTCACTATAAATACTTGGCTAAACCCATATATTCAAAATTTCAGATTTTAATTAAATATAATTTTGTGAGAATTCTCTCAATTTTGATTCTTGTAAAGAATTGTTTTGAACTTATCAAAACTAACCACATTGTGGCATTCATCAATTATACCAAGGTTTTCTAGCACAGGTTGTTATCAGGTCAAGGTTTCTTGTTTTAAATCTGATTTAGCTTTCCAAAGAATCGCTTATCAAGCGTAAAGGTGTTAGGTCTCAGAACAAGTCGGTTGGGGTTCGCTTCAACATAGCTATACATATACGCATGCAATATTTATTAAAGGTGCAGGTGCATGCCAAAGTGATGCAAGGCGCAAAAGAAATAAAATAAGAATTATAAATCCAATATGAAACTACACATAGTCATATTAACAACACAAAACATTTAGAACATCAGTGGTTTTAAAATCAAAATAAAATTAAAGACTGAAGATGTAAAATGTAAAATGTCAATTAACCTAATTTTACATCAATTCAAGCAAGCTAGAATAATATGCAGCAATTTCTTCTACAAAAATTAAGCTAAAAAGCAACACAAATACCCAAGAAAAATAAAAAAGAAATAAACAAACAAACAAACAAACAAAAACATCTACACAAGAGAGGATTTAGGAGCATCTAGAAAAGGAGAAAGGAAAAGGAAAAGAAAAGATAATAAAGTTGAATTAAATCTAAAAAAGGAAAGTTGGTTCATAATAATAAGAATTTAAAGGTAATAAAGTTGAACTAAATCTGAAAAAAGAAAGATAGCTCATGACAATTAGATAATAGGAAATCTACAAATAGGAAAGTCAACTCATGTTAGCCAAATCATAGGAAATAATCAGAGAAAAACAAATGAAAAAAGGAAAAAGAGTTGGTGATAAAATTTAATTAAATATCAAAAAAGGTTGAAAAAGGAAAGTTTAATTATGAAAAATAGTGTAGACTCACTATTAAATCTTAGAGATTAGTTAGATCTCATTAGCTTATTTCTTTGAAATGAATTGTAATCTTATGCACATTTGTATGACTTTTTAAATATAAAAGGTAAATCAATCCATGAAATATTGCAAAAGACTGAATAAATAAAATAACTTCAAAAGGGAAAAAATGGGATATACAATTCCAATGTAGTTGAGGCACGCCTAGGTGCCCACCTTGTGCTCTGCCTGAGGTGCATTTGAGGATTTGAAGCACTAGGGGTTGTGCCCCTTCCATTGCACCTGAGGCACACCTTGAATAACTATGACAAATACTTATCATACATTTCCTTGTACATTGAGTGCATGAAAAGAAAACAACACTCATGAGTTCTGAATTGAGCTAGGATGCAAAAAGTTCAAATGCTTGATATCTTATGCTATTTTCCAAACATAGATATTGACAGGATGACGCCGGACGGGTTGGAAAGCTGGCTCTAAAGAGTGAAATTTCAGGTTTATATGAAAGCTAAGAGTGGGTAGAAACTATATATGGAAGGCAGGGGCTTGTAAGTAAGGGATTTGAGATGCAAAACTGAAATAAAACTAAGAGTTATGGGTTGTTTTGTTGCTATGAATAGCAGCGATGAACAGTAACAAAAATAGTAAATTTAGGATAAAATAGTTTAAACTTTACACTACACCCAAGATCCCATGGCATCACACAGCTCAAAATAGCATAATTGCTGATTTTTTATTCAATGACAAAACTTTATCATAAACATTACAATGCTAGGTATTTCTCGACTCAAACAACTCCTAGTCCTTTAAGAAAATGATTATTTAGATTCCTAAAATAAATTAAAAATGAAGAAATTATTCCTAAACCAACAAAGATTCTAAAATAATAAGACATTAAAATAAATAGACTCCTAAGAAATTGGGATTAGATTTCCTAGCAAAGCTAAAAATTACAAAATTGCCCCTAATTTAAAACTAATGGACCAACTGCATATCTATTTAATTTAATGCACAAATTAAACCCGAAAGTATTAGTAAATAACCCTATAATTTCTCCAACTAACTCCATATTTAAATTTAACTATAATTCTAAGCTTGAATTCTTAAATTTGAAGTTTCTTCTCTTTCTATTATTTGGATTCTCCCTTTGTTGGCAAAAATTCGACCTCAAGTTTTGAAGTGCCTAAGAAACAAAAAGGACAATTTCTTGAATGACCATTTTGTTTCCTTGGTATTCAATAAAAGTGAAAACACTTGAAATTTTCTATCAGACTTATTAATTTACTTGGAATAACAACGTTCATCTCTTTCATTCTAACATCTTTGGTATCTTCAACAATAAAGTTAAACTCTTTTATACCTTCTAATTTTCCCAAGTCTTGTTGTTTTACTTCAACATGTTCTACCTTTTCTCCATCCATACCCTTGCTAAAGATTCATCCCTCTCAAGCTTCATTTTTACCTTTCCAAACACTATATTTGTATTTATAGAAAAATTAGCTTGCTGACTTGATTTTTCAATGCACATTGTTGCTTTTGGCGGTTGCTCTTCTTGTGGATTCAAATCCATGAGCATTTTTGGTCCTTTAAGGCTTTGAGAAGACAATTTTAGCTTCTCAATTTTATTTTCTGGCTGATCAATCTGCGGAATAGGCTCATCTTTGTGCTGTCTTGGTTTTCTTGCTTAATGATTTTGAGTTATGGTTGCAGATTTTCAGTTTAAGCCTTTGAGATGGTAGTTGTAAACTTTTCACTTCCCTTCATGGTTGAACAACTTATAGCGGAGGTTTTACTTCTTATTGGTTTAACAATTTAGCCTCTCTTGTAGGCTCATGAAGCATATGTGAATGTTGTACAACTTGTATGCCTTGTTGTCCTGAAATTCTTAGTGAAAGTTCTTGTTTTTGTGCCTGCTTTGGGAGAGGTTGCAATACCTTTAACATGCTTTCCTTTTGTAAAGTATTCACCCTTTGACGCATCGTTTCAAGATAATAAAATGGTAAATACTTCCCTTGTAGCTTATTCATCATCTCTTTCCATGTACAAATAGGTGATTGTCTCAATCTTTCTAAGCCACATTCAATACTATACCACCATAATTTAGCTAACCCAACAAGTTTCATACTTGCAAACCTCACTTTAAAATCTTCTTTGATATTGTACCAATCAAAGAAAGATTATATATAATGAAGCCAATCGCAAAATAAAGCAGGATTTGACGTACCTTCAAAATTTTGAACTTCTACCTCGCCAGCGATGTCATCTACTCTATTATTTGATTGAAATTGACTCCTATCATGCTTAGTTATAATTTGTAAATCTTGACTATCATAGAAGATATCTCAAATCTTGAAGTTTTGGTTCCTTAACATGTAAGACATAACTAGTTGCCATAAATTCACAACACAAAGGAGGAGATTTTCAGGACTACCATGCTTGTGCTTTAGACAGTGTAACTCATCTATTCAAAGCTTCTAAACACCGATTTCAGTTTGTAATTGTTGAAATTCATTCCAAAGAATATACTCCATCAATGAAGATTAAAGCGACAAGTTCTTAGGATCTTGGACCTCTGATACCAAATTGACACAAGACGTATTAGAGGGTTGATTATAAAGAGTGAATCTCAAGTTTATATGAAGGCTAGGAATGGGTGGAACTATATATGGAAGGTTGGGATGTGTAAGGGATTTGAGATGCCAAACTAAAACAAAACAAAGAGTTATGGGCTATTTTTGTGCTGTGAACAGTAGCGATAAACAATAATGGGAATGGTAAATTTAGGATATAATAGTTTAAGCTTCACACCTAAACTTTCTTGGATATCCCACCAAAGAACCCATAGAACTTTCTTGGATATCACACCCAACATTCCATGGCATTACATCTAGGGTTGAATAACATCACCCAACTCGAAATAACGTAATTGTTGTTTTTTTTATTCAATAACAAAACTCTATTATAAACATTATAATGCTAGGTATTTCTAGACTAAAAAAACTCCCAGTCCTTTAAGAAAATGACTTTTCGAGATTCATAAATTAGACTAAAAAGGAATAAATTCTTCCAAAACCAACAAAGGTTCTAAAATAATAAGACATTAAAATAAACATACAAATTCCTAAGATTAGGATAGATTTCCTAGCAAAATTGGAAATTAAAAAATTACCCCTAATTTAAATCTAATAGACCAACTGTATATCAATTTAATTAAACACACAAATTAAACCCAAAAATATTAATAAATAACCCTATAATTTCTCCGATAAACTCCATATTAAATTTTACTATAATTCTAAACTTGAGTTCTTGAATTTGAAGATTTCTTCTCTTCCTATTCTCTATCACAGGAATGATGTTCATTGAATTTGAATAGGTGATATCTAAAAACTTTTGTACCACTATATTAATTGCATAAGCTCCCAACTCAACTAACCTTTGAGCCCAATAAAGTCAGAAATCTCCTCCTCTTCACTAAGTTTAGGCATGAATCTATAAAAACTCTAGTGGTCTTCAACCTCTCCTATATATACAAAGTAATCATTCCTTATCTAGTCCTTATATTTTTACACATACATCTTCACATTCTCATATTTTTCATGTTGATTTTATTGGGGTAAATCACTAAAACTTTCCTTGAGGTTTTGCACAATAACACTTCCGTGCTTTTTATTTCAAAATTAATTACATTGGTCCTACCTAAGGTGATTAACATCCACAAACTTTAGTCCTTAATTATGAGAATAAAATTTCCAAAGCACTTCAGTTCCTAGAATATTAAACTAGACAACACTATAGTCTTTGAAATTTTAAATTTAATCCACGAATTGCCAATATTTCAAAGCATTTAGTTCCTCAAAATCTAATGCTTTCACCAATGTTGCTAATTTTGAATAAGTGAATTCCAAAGTGTATATTATAGCAAATTATATGGGATTTCTAGTAATTTCCCCAATTTATTTGAACATAGCAAATAATTTGTCTTATAAAACCTCCTGTTCAATTTAGTTGCAATCATGAAAGGCCTCTATCATAAATTTGCTTTTCGTCCATCCTAATTTAAATCTATAATTAACAACTTTTTCACTCTCACTATCCTTTCATATGCTAAGTCCTATACATAAAAAAGTTAAAATAATGTGCTTTACATGACCACTGTAAGCCGACTTCCCACACTACTCCTTCCATGATTCCATTACTTATATTGCTATGCACACATTTATATTTAGAATCTAAAAATTTTAGAATGAATAACTGGTAAAAGAAAACAAGTAAATAACCAACCATTAATTGTGGGTAGCATGGGAGACAAAATTATGTGTGTTAAAAGCTTACATATAGAAATAACAAAAAGTTTTGGAGATCAAGGAAGGAGAAAAGAAGCTAAGAGAAAGAATAGTACTTCAATTATATTGCTTGTCCAATAAATTTATAATTGAAAGGACTCACTAATTTGTCTCTGCTTAACTGCATCAGCTATTTCTTTAGCTAACTATTAATCGTTACAAGAAAATATAATCAAAGTTTCAGATAGTTAAGCCTAAATGTACTTTTCAGTTGTTATCCCAGTCAAACCATTGGCTGAGTGATCCAGTCACCAAGCAAGCAGTGAAGTATGTTAAGTAGTAGCTAAACATAGCTTAGTAGAGAAATGAATCCTTGCATGTGATGTTGAAAGACAAACGAATTCTGAATTTCTCAGTTTCACTCTTTCTTTCCAATTGGTATTTCCTTGTATCCCTTTTTCTGTGATTTTCTTTTATTTTCTCTCTTAATTCCCATCATCCAAACTAGGGATAGCAACGGGGTGGGTTTGGAACGGGTTTCACTATTCCCATCCCCGTTCCCATATGTTAAAATCTCATCCCATCCCCGTCTCATTCTTCAACGGGTTAAAATTTTGACATCCAATTCCCATCCCCATGGATATTAGGGTCCCCATGGGGCCCCATGGATATTAGGGTCCCTATGATGCCCCATAAGGCACGATTTTTCATATAAAAAATTAATATTACACCTTTTATATTTTACTTATTCATTGTTCTTTTGAATTATATTTAACATAAAAAAATAAATAAATTAAAAAATTCTTAATAAGAAAAAAATAGATATTTAATTAACTAAAATAAAATGTTATGATAAATATATTAAAATTTTCTATTATAATTAGGAAATTTAATTTTGATATGAACTTAATTGAATTTTTTATTGCAAAATTATGCTATATAAATTAATATTCATCGATCGACATGTTAAAATTTAAATAAAAGATAAACATTGATCATAATATATAATAGATAAATTGTAATAATTGCTAAAATTATTTAAAAAATACTATTATAAGATTAGTAATTAGCCATTAAACGATCGAATATTTATATTTTAATATATAATAATAAAAATTTAAATTTTATATCATTTTACTATAAATTATTATTATTATTATTATTATTAAATTTCTTCAATGAATAATTTTTTAATAACTTAATTACTTAACAAAATATTTAATAATTATATTTTTTAAAGTTAATAATCAATAATTAATAATTATATTTTTTACAATTTCAATCATATTATAAAAACACAATTATTTTATATATATATATATATATATATATATATATATATATATATATATATATATGACGGGGTGGATTTGGGTGGATTATGGAGCGGGACATACAATTCTTGTTAGCATGAGCTGTATAACTTATTTATCTTCCTTATTTATTTTTATTTATCTTTCTTATTTGTTTAGAGATGATTTATAGGAATTGATTTATATCTTCCTTATTTAGCATGATTCCTAAATAGGAGTTGATCTCTTATATATATATATATATATATATATATATATATATATATTCCAACATTGTATATTGATGGTGTAAAAAAAAATAGAAAAATATTCTCTCATATATAGTTTTTCCTTTCCTTTCGACATGGTATCAGAGTTTTAAGAACCTTGGACCTGATCAATTGTGTATCAATCCACGATGGAAGAGAAGAATTTTATCCAGCCAATTGATGGAGGTTCATCAAGCACGACAACTGCAATACTCTTGGAAGAATTTACATCAACAATGAAGACACTTCTAAATCAGCCTCGTTCATCTTCTCCAATGGAAACTCAAAATCAATCTCATGCAATTTCCATAAAATTAGATGGAAAAAATTATGGCCTATGGTCCCATGTTGTGGAGATGTTTGTCTCAGGCAAAGACAAGTTGGAATATTTGACTGAAGAATGTTCTCTACCACCTGCAACTAATCCGAGTTTCCATAAATGGAAGATTGAAGATTCGATCGTGAAGGGATGGCTAATCAACTCTATGGATTCGACGTTGATTGGTAATTTCATTAGATTTTCTACTGCTAAATCTGTTTGGGATGCAGTTGCTACTACTTTTTTTGATGAATCGGACACCTCTCAGGTGTATGCTTTAAAATACCAAGTTTTTCGTCTTAAACAATTTGGAGGTCCCTTTGAGAAGTACTATAATGATCTCCAAGGATTTTGGCGTGAAATTGATTTTAGACGCTCAAACCCAATGATGTATTCTGACGATATCACCCGTTACAATAGCGTGGTACAAGAAGATCAAGTGTATACATTCTTAAATGAACTTGATGATCGTCTAGATAAAATTCGAGTAGATGTGTTGCAGTTGCAGCCGTTTCCTACGGTTGAACAAGCATATGCAAGGGTACGTCGGGAAGATATTAGACAATCAGTGATACTTTCCTTTGATAATGATTTTCCCACAGGTGCGGCTATGGTTTCACGAGCTGGAAAAACTACTGGCTCTCTTCGATTGGCGGAACCAGGCAAACGTATGGAAAATAACGCGCCATCTAAATCAATTGGTTAGACTAGGTGCTCTCATTGTGGTGCTAAAAAACATGTAATTGAGACTTGTTTCAAGGTACATGGTTGCCCTGATTGGTGGGATGAGTTTCAGGTTAAAAAGAAGAAATCTAGAGGCGGTACAAATAAAAGATCGGGTCAGGCTTCCATGGTGACTAGTGGTTCGACTCAAGTTGGTTCGACTGATGGTTTGGTTCAATCTAAGTGTTCCAACAATTGTGATTTTTCTTTGGTTCCGCGTGCCCACCCTCCAGGTACTTTTGCTTCTGTTTTTTCTACAGCTAAAGGTCCAATAGATGAATGAATCATCGACTCAGGAATTACTAATCATATGACACCAAATGAATCGCCACACAAGACCAGTGTCTACAATGCTAATGGAAATTGTCATCCAGTAACTGGAGCTGGGAGCATAGCTCTCACACCATCTCTTTCAATATCTCATGCTTTAGTTGTGCCGTCTTTATCAAATTGATTGTTATCTGTTGGACAACTTACAAAAAAAATTGAACTGCATTATTCTTATATATCCTGATTTTTGCTTGTTTCAGGACATTCTCACAAAAAAGATTATTGTTCTTGGTACTAAGAGGGATGGGTTGTATTTTGTCAACGATGTGAGCTATGGTCGTGTTTGTCATGCATCTGGTCAGCTTTCTCTTAAGCAGAAGGATACTTGGTTGTAGCATTATCGTCTTGGACATCCATCTTTTGGATATTTGAAATTTTTATTTCCTCAGTTGTTTCATAGTTTATCTGATACTTCTTTTCAATGTGAGACTTGTATTATGGTGAAAAGCCATCGAGTACCATTCCCATTGAGTTTTAACAAAAATTCTACTCCTTTTGCATTAATTCACTCTGATATCTGAGATCCTTCCCCAATTACAACAATGTCTGGCCAGCGTTGGTTTATTACTTTTGTTGATGATTGTACGCGTATGACATAGTTATATCTCATGAAATATAAGAATGAAGCCTCAGTGATATTTCTACAATTTCATGATATGATTACTACTCAATTTAATGCTCAGCTTCGTGTACTTCGTACAGACAATGGAGATGAATATGTTAACATGCACTTGGCTTCTTACTTCCAGAATCATGGAATTATTCATGAAACTTCTTGCTCACAAACTCCACAGCAAAACGGGATTGCTGAACGGAAGAATCGCCACATTCTTGAGACAGCACGTGCACTTTTAAGTGGCAATAGTGTTCCTAAATAGTTATGGGATACAGCTGTGGTTACCACTTTATACTTAATGAACCGAATGTCATCTCGGGTTCTCAAGTTTCAAACTCATTTAAAGGTTCTCTCACAATTTATATTTATTTCATCAGTGTTGATTTCATTTAAAGGTTCTCTCACAATTTATATTTATTTCATCAGTGTTGATTTTACCTCCTAAGGTTTTCGGATGTGTTGCTTTTGTGCATATTCATAAGAATCAACAGAATAAACTAGATTTGTGTTGTGCGATGTGTCTTTCTTGGTTATGGAACTCAACAAAAAGGCTATAAATGTTATGATCCAGCAACAAGGAAGACATATACTATCATGGATGTTACTTTTCTTGAATCTATGTATTTCTTTCAGAACCCCCGATCTTCCTTTCAGGGGGAGAAATGTAGTGAAATGGTGAATTAATGGAATACTACCAAAAATGATGGTGTGAAAAGTAAAGGTGTGGTTCAGGCACCTCCTCAATTGTTTTCAGCACCTCAAAATGTTCAACTAGTACCTCAAATAATTCAGGAAGAGGAAATATCGAGTATTTTTTGTTGTGAACACCATGGAGATACTGCAGAAGAACAGCCCCTCTCTCCAACAGACATATCCTCTTCAGTACCCGACAATAATCCTGAGAATGATCTTGAGATAAGCCCTGAAAGCTCTTCTTTTTCTCTTGAGGTTTCTGATGATTCTATTGCAACTGTTCGATATCAATTACCAGATAGACATAAATGTGGCAAACCTCCAAGTTGTTACTCTCCAGAGATGGAAGAGCGAAGGTCCAAGTACCTCATTGCTAATTATATATCTTCAAGGAGGTTATCAGCTCTTTTGAAGGCCTTTGTATCACAGGTTTCAGCTATACCAATTCCCAAGAATGTGGAAGATGCTGTGAAAGATCCCAAGTGGGTGCAAGCTATGGAGGAGGAAATGGAGGCATTAGAAAAAAATGAGACTTAGAAACTTGTGGAAGCTCCAGAAAACAAGAACTCCATTGGTTATAGATGGGTGTTCATCATAAAGCATAAGGCTGATGGTACCATTGAAAGATATAAGGCGACATTGGTTGCAAAGGGATATACCCAGACGTATGGTATGGATTATCAGGAAACTTTTTCTCCTGTTGCAAAATTGAATATTGTTCGAGTCTTATTATCACTTGCAACAAGTTTAGATTGATCATTGCATCAGTTTGATGTGAAAAATGCATTTCTTTATGGGGACTTGGATGAGGCGATTTATATGGAGATTCCTCCAGGCTACAGGTGTAGGGAGAAGTCAAATGTTGTGTGCAGACTGAAACGATCCCTTTATGGATTAAAGCAATATCCTAGAGCATGGTTTTGTCGGTTCAGTTCAGCTATGAAGAGATATAGTTTCTCTCAAAGTAACTTTGATCACATTTTATTTTTGAAGCAACATCAAGGTAAATTGATTGCTCTAATCATATATGTTGATGACATGATTATTACTGGAGATGATAAGCAGGAAATTTCAAGGCTTCAGAGAAAATTAACTGAAGAGTTTGAGACGAAGGACTTGGGAGGCCTAAAATATTTTTTAGGTATTGAAGTGGCCCGGTCAAAAGAGGGTATCTTCTTATCACAACGAAAGTATGTGCTTGACCTACCAGCAGAGGTGGAAATGTTGGATTGCAGACCTACGGATACACCTATGGTGCAAAATCACAAGCTTGGGATATATCATGATCATCTTCCTACTAAAAAAGAGATATCAAAGGTTAGTTGGAAGGTTGATATATTTATCACACACACGCCCTAATATTGCTTATGCAGTGAGTGTGGTAATTCAATTTATGCATACTCCAAGTGAGGATCATATGGATGCTATTTATCGAATTTTGAGGTACTTAAAATCTGCTCTAAGAAAAGGCTTGATGTTTGGAAAGAACGGTCATCTTGAAGTGGAGGGATACACAGATGCTAATTAGGGAGGTAGTCTATCTAACAGAAAGTCCACGTCAGGCTATCTTACTTTTGTAGGGGGCAACTTGATTACTTGGAGAAGTAAAAAGCAGAAGCTGGTAGCTTTATCAAGTGCAGAAGCTGAATTTAGAAACGTGGCAAAGGGCCTATGTGAACTGTTATGGTTAAAGAGGTTGATTACTGAGCTTGGATATGTACCACGAATGAGTAGAAATTATTTTGTGATAATAAGGCAACTATCGATATTTCTCACAATCCTGTGCAACATGATCGTACAAAGTACATTAAGATTGATAGACATTTTATTAAAGAGAATCTAGAGGCCAAGATTATACAACTGTCGTTTGTTAAGTCAAAAGATCAATTAACAGATATTTTGACTAAGACTGTAACGAGTAGAGCGTTTCAGAGTTCTCTTATCAAGTTCGGTATCAAAGACATCTTTTCACCAACTTGAGGGAAGTGTTGACATGAGCAGTATAACTTATTTATCTTCCTTATTTGTTTAGAGATGATTTTTAGAAATTGAGTTATATATTCCTTATTTAGCATGATTTCTAAATTGGAGTTGATCTCTTATATATATATATATATATATATATATATATATATATATATATATATATATATATATATATATAAAAACAGTGAATATTATTTTTATGTGAGAAAATAAAACAGAAAAATATTCTCTCATATATAGTTTTTCCTTTACTTTTAATAATTCTTATCCCCCACCCATACTCATTAAAAAAATTTGAATTTTCCTATCCCGCCCTATTCTCCGGTCAAAATAAGTATTTTCTGCTTTGACCGGAGCGAGACAAGGCGGATTTTCACTGGTCATTTTGTCATCCCTAATCCAAACACATATTTATTGGACTCCAAAATCATTAAAATTGGTGTACTTCCGACTTTCATTAAAATTCAATCAACAAACAGAACTAGCAATTTGAAAAACACAAAAAAAAAAAAACAAAAACAAAATCATTCAATTTGCTTTTACGCATAATTTTCTCATAATTAAATTTATTTCCATAATTAAGGACACAAAACAGGAAGAAGATAATGAATTACCTTTAGTTTTAATAAGAAGCTCAGAGGCTTTAGGTCGAGGCATATGAAATTCTTCAATAGTAAGGGGTTTATTGGGTTCTCTAAACACAAATCCATGCATAAAACCACCAGAGCTCACATGATATGAGCTCTTTTGAACATTGTTTAAGTTACCGTTAAAGCCGCCGCCTGAACCACCAGAAACTTGGTAGAAAAATCTAGCAGTAGCCGTCGCAAACGAAGCAGAAGAAGAGGATTGGGGGTTTGTCGAGACAAGCCTCTTGGCAATGGCACAGCCAATCAGAGAAGAAATTCTCATTTTTGCAAATGGGCAGAAATAACTGAATTTGGGCTTTAGATTTGGGAGCAGGAGGTGGCACTTAATACTAGGTTGTCTGAGTCATTTTCCTTTTCTTTATTCTGGTGCTGACTGTGTACAATGCATGTAGCCCCGATCTTAATCTCTTGCCACCTCATTTCTCAATCTATTGCTCCTTTCTTATTGTTGATCTTTTACTTGCCAACTCAATATCATTAAAAAATAATAATAACTTAACACACTGTTTGGAAAATAATAATAACGTACCTGGACTATTTTGATTTATTTGTTGGTTTGTGATTTATGGCCATCCATTCAATATATTTTTTTTATATATTATTATTTATAACTATTTTTGGTTTAATGGTTAAAGCAGCGTTACTTTTATTTTCGTAATGCAAGTTAGAATTAATTGTTTTTTTTTTCTTTTTTTTCTTTTCTTTTCTTTTAATGTTTTCCAGCCAAGTCAATTTCTTTTTTTTTTTTCTTCCTTCTTTTTAATATTTTTCATACACTGATTTATATGGTCAAAAATTAATTATTTATTTCTTTCATATTTTAGTATTATATTATGTGTGTATGATCTAATAAAAAGAGATAAATTAAAACACTTAAATCAAAACTTGCTCAAAAGTAATTATATTATTATTATTATTATTATTATTATTATTATTATTACATTAAATAACAAAAGAAATATGAATCAAAAAATATAAATAATCAATATTTTTTAATAACTTTTGTTAAATAAATAAAAAAAAAACTTTCATTATAATTGTATATTACCATTTTGATACATAAAAAGAAAAATATAATTATTATTCAATACTTTTAAATAAAAATTTTAAATGAATATTGAAATATACTAATCTCATTTAAATAAAATTAGAAAATTTATATATATAATATTTTTATTATCTTTATGAATTAGATAATTTTAAAAAATAAAAATATTACATTAATTTTGGGTAACAAACAAATAAATTTAGAATGTAATAAAATTTCAATATTAATTTAATAGAAAGTAAATAAGTTATGTTGTATTCTAATAGAAAGTATAATGTTATCGTATTCATATATAAATAGGATAAGATATAATTTTGATCCTGATATTTAATTTTAAGAGCACATCGATTTTTGATATTTTTTGAAATATAATTTTGACTTTAATATTAGTAAAATCTGCAATTTTACATTTTCTTTTCGTTAACTTCCGTTTCTGGGCCCACATGAAGTAAAAGTAATTGGCAAATTATAATTTAATCTCTAAAATTTTATTTAATTACAAAAAATAATTTTTTAAATTAAAATAAAAATTATTTTTAATTAATATTAATTATTTTTATTTATTTATTTTTTATATATTTTAATTTAAAAATAATATAAATTACTTTTTATTTAATTAAAATAATTAATTTATTTTCTTATTTTTTGTATATTTGATTAAATAAAATTATTTTTTTGCATATTTAATAAAATAAAATAATTTTATTTTAATATACAAAAAATAAGAAAATAAATTAAATAATTAAATAAAAAGTAATTATTTTTATTAAAGAAAAGTAATTTTATTTGTTTTAAATTTAAATTAAAATATATAAAAAATAAATAAATTATGTATAAATATTATATATAAAATTATTTATATATATTTTTAAATATTATAATTTTAATTAAATAAAAAAGTAATATATATATATATATATATATATATAAAATATGACGGTATTTTAGGAATGAGAGTATTTAAAGGAAGAAACGCAGTTAGTTATTGTATTTTAATTTTCTCAATAAACTTTATAATCCGTTCTACTTTCTCTAATTTTGTCCATTAAATTTAAAAAAAATGATTAAAAGTATCTCGTATATATATAAAAATGTAATATCTGTCATTTTTTTTTATATTCATGTTGTTGAGATGTTGTGGATAGATTATTGTGTTAGAGAATTTCAGAATTCTGTATGCAGGAAGAATTTTATGAGTCAGATTTTATGATTTTAAGGAAATAATTTGGAAAAGTGTAAAATATAAGAGTTGTAAAATTATATCTAATCTGTAAGTCTGTAAAATAGTTTTGTAAAATTCTGTGTGTGTGAAAAATTGTGCCTTCTCGACCAGAGCCTGTCTGGTTCACTATTTTCTGTAGAAATCTGAGAATGTTTGATTTTTCTGGGAATGTTTGAGGGTGAATGACTCAAAAGTGTACGCATAAAAAATGTTCCTTTTATATGTTATATTGTTGGCCGTAAAATTTCAAGAGAATTGGATAAGTATAGCTCAAGAGAGATCTGAATTAATCAAACCTGTTCGGATGATAATTGAAGAGTTAAGTCTGGGTGAATTTTAGAAATTCACCATAATTTGTGTAGATCTCTTTTTGAATTGAGTTTTGGATATGTTGGACCCCCTGAGTATCTATTTTAAGTGACAAAAAAAATCAAGGAGTTTGGAGGTCTGTAACTCATTTACGAGCTAGTTTAGTATGAGTTAGCAAGGAAGGTTTTCCAGCTCGGTAGATACAAGTAGTACGAGATGTTTTCTCAATTGTGAGATGGTGAGAGGCTGATCGAGCTGAAGGGGTAAACATGGAAATTATAGCCTGTGTGTGTCCAGTTTAATTGGGAAAAGAATCGGGGCTTTTGGACTTCTCTATCTCGCTCACGAACTATTTTAGTGCGAGCTGGCCAGGTGGCTGGCGAGATAGGATTCCAGTTCGCCAAAATGGAATTTGGAGAAGTGAACTTTGGCGAAGTGGCATTTGCGAAGTGGAAATTGCGAAGTGGCATTTGGCGAAGTGATATTCGCGAAGTAGAGAATTGTCGAAGTGAGATTGCCGAGGCGGCAATTGGCGAAGTGGGATTGCAGAAGTTGCAATTGGCGAATTCGGTTTGCCGAGGTGGAAATTAGCGAAGTGGAGAATTGGCCAAGTGGGATTGCCGAGGTGACAATTGACGAAGTGGGATTGTCGAGGTGGCAATTAGCGAAGTGGGTTTGCCGAGGTGGTAATTAGCGAAGTGGAGAATTGGCGAAGTGGGTTTGCGAAGTGGGTTTGTGAGGTTGCAATTGGTGAAATGAAGAATTGGCGAAGTGGAGAATTGGCGAAGTGGGAGATGGGATTGCCAAGGTGGCAATTGGCGAAGTGGGTTTTCCGAAATGACAATTGGCGAAGTGGGTTTGCGAGGTGGCAATTGGAGAAATGAAGAATTGGCGAAGTGGAGAATTGGCGAAGTGGGATTGCCAGCGTGGCATTGGCGAAGTGGCATTGCTGGAGTGGCTTTGGCGAGGTGAGTTTGGCAAAGTGGCTTTAGTGAGGTAGTAGCATATTTAACAAGAGATCCAGTAGCCATTTTCACGATACCTTCTTCTTCTCTTTTTCTTCGTTCTTCTTTATTTCTTATCCTATCTCTTTCTGATTTGTTCCATTCGTTTTCTAATGCATTAATACTCAGAATTAATGCATTAAATCACTAGATTAACTCATTTAAAAGGGCTTTGATCATCATTTAAGAATTCAGTTTTGGGGAAAATAAGGTAATTTTCTTCAAACTTCATTTTCTCTTTAGATTAAGAATTTCTGGTAATTAGAATAGTTATTTATAAGTATATAGAGTCTATTATAAGTAATTAAGACTATTAATTTTTATTAATATGGAAGA
>CANXYC010637303.1:0-10327 GCA_948193065.1 Aleurites moluccanus | reverse complement strand
ATTTGAGACATAAGCATATGATATTAAAACAGGACTACTTCGATGGGTAGTGTTTAATTCCATCGACTGTGTGCACACTGGTTTAATTAAATTAGCCCGTGCTAGAGAGGGCGTGTAATAGTCTCTAGTAAACATAAATTGTCCTATGCTAGGGAGGGCGTGTGAATATTCCTTAGTCGTAAAGGCTGATCCCCTTTGCATTTATTATGCTTTGCACTGAAATAGAGTGCTTAATATGAATAAAGTTAATGAATTGAAATACAATTTAATCCAGTGATATCATATGTGGCTTGGCTTATCTTTTATCCTTGCTATCTTTATATTATTGATAGAAAGTTCTGCTATTCATTCTATTGCTCAGTTATTGAATCTTCAGGCCATATATGGGCTTTTCTTTATATCTTGCTATTACAGTATTTTTCTGCATTCTGGATTCACTGAGTATATTTATATACTCACCCCCTTTAGTGGTTAACATTTCAAGTTAGCTGGGAGGCTCGAGTTCCATTGGCATTTCATCTCGCCTGTGGAAGTTTAGTGTATTATGTAAACTCCAAATTCTAAAGATTTGTAAATAATGTATATAGTAAAAGGTCCATGGTACTGTATTTAGTTGGCATGTAAATTGTATATGTTTGATGCATTGTGTTATGTAAAGTGCTTGGAGTATAATTGATAATGATATATCATGATATATATATATATATCTTGAGTAATTGATGAGTTGAGATATTTGAGATATTGTGGAGATCCAGAGGGATCCTAGTTGCTTGAGATGGATGTGATTATATTATGAAGTGTTTATATTGTGATTTTAGCAGCAGGGCATACTCCTTATACAAAAAAGATGCTGCCCGATTTTTCTTTGATTGCTTAAGCTATTTTTAGCTTAATTGTGTATGCATGTCATATAGTATAGTTTATGGGTTTTTCGCGGTACTAGTAGCATAAGCATCACCCGTACTCTAGGACCGTCATGGCTCTCAAGTTGGGCTGTGACAACTGGATTATTATTTTGTTCGTGAGCTTATAGCTAGCAAGAAATTACAGATTCAATTTATTAAATCTAATGATCAGCTTGCTGATATTTTTACGAAACCCTTAGGTTATCGTTTGTTCATTTCAAATCGTGTTAAGTTACGCTTTCAGGATCTTCCGGCATCAATTTGAGGGGGGTGTTAGAGATACTTCCTATATTGTGAAATATGAATTTCACTTATATTAAGAATTATGTATATTTCCTATATTGTAAAATAGGAATTACACTTGTATTAATTAAGAATCATTATTTGCTCTATATATTTTTTTTTTGTTTTATTAAATGTATATAAATAATACTGTATTTCTTTAATTAATTTTAAAAAAATAAAATATAAATTTTTCACAATAATCTTAACAAGAATTATTTTATACGTCGTGTTCATCTGCGTACCTCCTCAGTTCTATCTGCCACTGGTACTGATTGAGTCTCCAGACGATGAATTTCTCAACGGTGTAGGCGTTGCTATTCCCGCTCACCAGAAGTAGGCCCTAATGCCCACAACTCTCTCTCTCTTTCTGAAATTCTCTCCCAATCAGCTTGATAAAAGACAGCCCTCTGATTGGCTGTAGGGCTGTCTCTCCATCAGCCAATCAAAGTTGTCCAAAACTCCTCCACAAATATAAATTAAACATTAATAACATATATACTTATATTAGACGGAAGAAAATGTGTCTGATGGCAGAAGGCACACTCCTACTACATCCCTTTAGTCTCAGGTTCAAGTGGCGGCACCTGCGTAAATATATTTTTTTATTTTAACTAAACGGCCAATAATATAACATAAATATTAATCCAAGAAAATAACTTATTAGAAAAATGAAAATGACTTTGACAGTTAACACACTGCTCCATCACCTCTAAGACTCGAGTTTGAGCCACAACAATCTTATACATATATATATATATATTTTTATTAAACTCACTTTTTAAATTTTTGCTAAATTTCTTTACTGATTAAAATAATACAATAATTATAATTATAATTAATTTATAATATTTTCAAAATCTTAATAATAATTAAAAATAAATTCACATGAAAAATTTAAATGTAATTTAGAAAAACATAATTAAGTGATTAACTAAATAAATACATAGATATATGTTCAAATAATTAATTAAATAATTCATTAAAATTATGAAATCTAAGTTAAATTAATATAAAATCTTAAATATTTTATATTCATTACTTTATTTAAATATCCTTAAAATAAATATGCATAAATAAATTTTCATAAAATAGGCTTTTAAAAATAATCTAAAAATACAGGTGTTATAATTCTCTCCCTTACTAAAATTTGTTCTTTTGTTCTTGAACATTATATATCAGGTCCTACTTTTCACTTTTAACCAAGCTCATCACACCTCCACTATTCTCTCTATCTCATTACCTTAAACCCATTGGTCCGTTAATCCACGTCTATCGAGTGTTATTTACAATTATAATTTACTTTTACAGAATATTCCCTCGCAAATGTGCACTTTGAAAGTGAGTTTATCATATCCACCTTTGGAGAGTAAGTACACATAGATGCTCTATGGCGTGAAATCAATGGCTATTGCTTCAAACTTCGCTTAAACAATAGTTTATCATTTATCTTCTTAATTCAAACGTATCATAGGTTGTAAGACTTTTGCTCTGATACCATTATTGTCACCTCCCGAATTCGAGAACACGTGACCAACACTAGGTAACAAAAAAATATAATGCTTTCGGAATCTGTAATAAGTCTGACTAACTACTAAACGATAAATCTGCAATATAATAGATGTAACTGCCATGGAACAAGGGCTATGAGTCCACCTGCTAAGTAAAACCTATACAACGCATCTTATCAATCAATACTATGGTTATCAAAATCGAACTGAACTGGCCAATCGAACTAAAAAATTGAGAACCGAACCAAGAATTGGTCCGATCAACTTTCATTTATCCGTCTCCAAAAAATTGATTAAAAATCGGTGAATCGATCAAATCGGACCAATTTTTTCAATTCTGGTAGGTCAACTTTTTTTTAATTTTTTTAATTTTTAATCAAAACGATGTCTTTTTTATCAAACAAAAAGGACACCGTTTTGAGTTAAAAGAAATTAAGAGAATTTCAGTAGTTTCATTTTGATTTTATCTGACTTCAAAATCATAACTTTATTGCATGTTACCCTATTGCGTGAGTAGATATTTGAGCAAGTATATATATAACTTTTGACTTAATGTGATTGGATTGACACTATAAGAAATATGATTTTATATAAATTCTTGATTTAGCCATAATAAATGTCAAATTATATATACATATATATGTATATCGATTTTTTTTCAGTTTAACCGGTTAGATCCCGATCGAATTTCTGACCGTCTGTCTTCACCGGTTCTTTAATCGGTCCGATTATGAAAATATTGATTCATACCCTTCAAGGCTATTATTAAATCACATCAGTTCGTCATATTTTATTCCTGCTTAGTAGAATTTTATATTTATACGAACCACACAATTGATTAAAACTATTCAGAATAATAATTAATAATGATAAAATGAAAATAATAATACAAACTCTAAAATTTACAATATAAAATAAATCTGAATACAATCATATAACAAAATAAAAGTCACTGTTGAAAGAAGAATGCAAGATTACTCAACAAAACTCTAATTTCTCATTGCAACCTACAAAAACTAGGCAAACATGAACGAGCATCTCAACTCAGTGAGTGATACTTACCAATATATAAACCCGGTGCTCTATCATAGTTCTAATGAGAGTAATGCATATGTCAAACAAATAAATAATCATATAGTCAAATAAGGATGAAAATTAGTTCACAGGTACTGCACTAAACCTCAATATGGAGAGTCGATCTCCTATTACTGGTCATCTAATTCTAAATATTTTTTCTTGTGTCTAAACATAGGGTTCCACCATCACAGCCTAAGCCAAACAATGCAAATCCGATTGGCAAGTAGTGCCAAGCGATAAACAAACCCCCGCCGTCACACTAATGATAGCATATCATATCATGCTCATCAATCATAATCATCATATCATATCTATAACCTACGTGGTTTTGTGTCATCCCATTCCTATCCAATAATCACAAATAATATGTAGTACAAATTATAATGAAATACACAAATACATGTCCGGATGCTCAAATAGTATTCATGATGCATGGAACGTAAGAAAATATATTAACAAGAATCACTCTGAGTTGAGATGATCCAAATAACTCTCTATCTGAAGCACCTAAATAGTTTTGAATATTCTGCTAAAATTTTGACAAAATCTCTCCTAAAACTAAAATATTTTTCTAGTAGAAGCAAAAGAATTAAACACTTCTAAATATCCACAACAATCAATATCATCTCAATGACTTCTCCTGGATCTCCAATATCAACACAAACAATCATTTCTATCATAAATATTGACTGCATCTGAAGGATGTCTACATATCCCCTTTAAATAACTTTCTAAATTAAATTGTTTAATAAAAAAGGAAAAATTAAATTCACGAAACTCTCAACCAATCATAACAATTCAGTTGCCCATCTGAGCCTCCATAATTAACAATTGATCCAATCATCTCAATTCTTAACTCAAATAAATACAAATATAATAAATCTATATTTCAATAAAAATTTAACTAAACTGATAATTTCTTTAGAATCAACAACTAATTATACATTTCTAAATAAAAGTAAATTTTTAACTAATATCACAAACATAAATTTAATTCATAAAATTCATATCGATTATATACTCATCAATTTATAAAATCCTTCTATTAAATAAATTTACTTAACTTAAAATAACATAATAAAAATATATATAAAAAAAATAAGTCATTGATTATTTAAGCTTTAGTATTATAAAAATTAATTTATCTAATACTAAATTTAAGCTTAGCATATATTTTAAACAGTTTTTTAAAAGTTGATATTAATAATAAATTAATTAAATAAGATTCTAAAATTACAATATAAGTTGATTTAAAATTGTCGCTAAAATTAAAAATGATGGTTTCAGAATTACCCACATGGATTTTGTTCGAACTAGGGTTGAAAAATAAATCATGAAGTTAAAATGGAATTATAGGAGACCGGCTACCACGTGTCATTGTTGGTCGGCTATGCACCACCACCTATGGCGAATAAGATACCACTGACTTCGTCTCGAGGTCTAGAGGCAGGAAATGATGTTCACTCTCCTCCACTCGTCGGTTTTTCATCGAAAAAAAATCAAAGAAAATTTGGAGATCCCGTTTTTAGATATCCATTTTCGGTGATTTTCAAGGGGCGAATTGGGTATCAAAATGAAGTTAAGACAAAATCCATAGAAATTGGAATCACCAAAAATGTACACTGAAATCGGTCAGAAATGTGGCTAGAAGCTCACGGTGCCGAAATTACTTTAGACCATTGCTAGTACTGTAAGTATCAGACGACGAGCTTCTCAATGATATAGGCAGTGCAGTCCACTGCTCGCCGGAAGTAGGCCCCGACGCCTACAATTATCTCTCTCTTTCTGAAATTCTCCTCCGATCAGCCTGACAAAAGACAACCCTCTTACTGAATGCTTCTCCATCAACCAAACAGAGTTGTCCAAAACTCCCCCATATTTACACATTAGACATTAATAATATATAGACATATATTAGCCAAAAGAAAATGTTAAGAAACTAAAGAGGCCTGATGGTTGAAGGCACACTCCTACATCCCTCTAGTCACGGGTTTTATTTTAACTAAACGGCCAATGACATAAACATAAATATTAATCCAAGAAAATAGCATGTTAGAAAATGAAAGTGACTTGAATGGTTAACACACTGCTCTATCGCCTCCAAGACCCGAGTTTGAACCCTAATAATCCTATATATATACATATATTTTTATCAAACTCTCTTTTTAAATTTTTACTAAATTTATTTACTAATTAAAATAATACAATAATTAAAATTATAATATTTTCAAAATCTTAATAATAATTAAAAATAAATTCACATGAAAATTTAAATGTAATTTAAAAAAACATACTTGAGTGATTAATTAAATAAATACATAAATAGATGTTTAAATAAATAATTGAATAATTCATTAAAATTATGAAATTTAAGTTAAATTAATATAAAACTTTAAATATTTTATATTCATTACTTTATTTAAATATCCTTAAAATAAATATAAATATATAAATTATCATAAAATAAACTTTTAAAAATATGAGTGTTACGACTGTTAAACTACTGATAAAATATATATTTTTTACTTCTATTACTTGAGCACATAACATATTTTTTTTAAGTTTTATAAGATTATAAAATAGATTATTTATAAATTTAAGATTACAATTACATATATCATAAAAATTGAATTTTTATTTACATTTTTTTGAAAAATTAAAAGTAAGAAAAATGGTTAAAATTTACTTATATGATAATTGAACATTAAATACTCTAAGAGAGATAATTAGAGTGTGAAAAAAATTTAAAAGAATGGTATTAGTCTCATCCACAAACGCTATTATATGAAAAAATAAATTGGGTAGTTACTTATTTTTTTTTTTGTTCATGGAAGATTTAATAGATGGAAATAATATAATAGATTATATAACAGAAATAGTTATCCTCTTTTAATATTTCTCATTAAATTAATAATAATTTTTTTAATTTAGAATATTTAAATAAAAAAATAATTGATAATTATCGATTTGGGATAAAAATATTTTTTTTCAGTTGATAAAAATTTTAATTGACAATTTTAGTTGCAATTCCTACATATTATTAAATTTTATAAATTTTAAAAAAAATCGATAATTAATATTTATTTAAATATTTAATAATTTAATATATATATTTTTAAATAATAATTAATTATTTAAATTTTACAGTTGAATATTCAAAACGCAGCTAAGATACCTTTCATTATCCAACCCTTAAAGTTAGTAGGGTTGTTACTTTAGTGCTAAAGAAATAGCATATTAATTAATTATTTGAAAATTGTCATTATTTTTCTATGGTGGAAATGATTAGTACTGCATATGCACAAACGTTGGCCTTGATTGAAGCTCAAATTACCCATAATTTAAGGACGGCTGAGATTTAGTGCTGGTAGCAAACTAAGTCGTTCTAATTAAGTTCCTATTAAGATTTTCAATATCATATTAGGTTTGAAATTCTTAGACAAGTAGAAAGTAATCTAATCAAATCCTATCATTCTAGTTTAAGAAAAATAAGACGCAAAAAACTGGTTATTCAATTAAGGGGGTATTTGGATTAAAATTAGCGTTTTGTTAAAATAATTAGTTTTGTTAAAAACGAGTGTTAATTAAAAAGCTTCTCCCCCAGTTTTTAAAATTTGCGTTGAATATTAAAAATAATCCAGTTTTTTTTTTTTATCCAAACTTTTCAAAAACCACAAAACTTCTTAATTTCCTCCTAAAACGCAACTTATAACGTTTAATTTGCTATGCAAACACCCTCTAAATTGCCTTTCTTCTACTCCTCAAATTTTCAATAAGGTCATGGATGCAAATGATTGAGAACCAAAAGTTATATTTACTTTTTTTTTTATTACATATTTGTATTTTATCCCAATTATAAGTTTTAGTATAATTCGAAATCAAATTATAAAAAAATAAAAATTTAATATCATTAAATTAATTTTTTTTTAAAGAATTGAAGTATATGAGCCAAAAAATTAATTAAAATGTGAGAAACATGTAACGAATTTATGAAATTCAACTTATTTTATTTATTAAATAATCAATAATGTATATTTGGCAAAAAAAATTAATTATTTATTCAAATTTAAAATAATTAACTTTTAGAATTTTTAAATTTTAATTTTGTAAATTTTAAAAAATTGAAAAAAAAAAGTAATTGAAAAATAATAAAATAAAATAAAATTGTCCCACGTTGGTAGTCTGCACTCTGCCCTTCACATGGGCTTGACCGTAGCCGAAACAACATACACAATCTCGTAATTATATCCAAATCCAAGCCCATTTCTATACCTCGATTACCCTTATAACGAACTCTCTATATATTTCAAACAACTTACCTAAAACCACACTCCCACTCGCCCACTTCCTTTTAAAAAAAAAAAAAAAAGTTCTCACACTCTCTCTCACTTTCCTTCGCTTTCCCGGAAAATGTCTAAATCCAACAAAATCCGTCACATTGTGAGAATCCAACAAATGCTAAAACGGTGGCGCAGGAAAGCAAGACTGACTGCATCACAAGCACCGTCTGATGTTCCATCCGGACACGTGGCTGTCTGTGTTGGTGCCAGTTGCAAGAGGTTTATCGTACGCGCGACGTACCTTAACCACCCCATCTTCAAGAAGCTCCTCATACAAGCCGAAGAAGAGTACGGTTTCAAAAACATCGGACCGTTAACGATTCCATGTGATGAGGTTGTCTTTGAAGAGATTCTCCGAGTCGTTTCCCGATCTGACTCATCTAACTCGGGCCGGTGCTTGAATCTCGAGGAGATTCAGAGATGCTGCCCCGTCAGCATCAGAAATAATCTCGACTTCTTGGGAGAATCAAGGCCGTTGCTTCATGGTTAAGTTAGAATAAAAGACTAACTAAATTATTATTATTATTTTATTTGGCACTTTTTTTTATATTATTTTTTAATTTTAGATTTTTATTATTATTTTTTTAAGTGGAGATGGCAAGTGGGGTTGGGTTTTTTTTGATGACCGAGTCATCCCGAGTTGAAGACAAAAACAAGGGGTATATTATTATATGTATTAATTTTGATAATTATCTCTTGTAAATTATGACTCTTATCGTCTAATTGTTAATTATAGATTTGTATTTTGTACTAATAAAATGCTTAATTTCAGCATTTGTTTAATGTAAAAAAAAAAATTCTGGGATAATGTTATTATTTCTAGAATTATTTTTATTTTTAAATTAATTTAATTTAATTATGAGGTGTAATGCAATCCATTATCTTATCTTACCACGTTGGATAAAAGGAAAAATAAATTAAATTAAATAATTTAACAAAAATAACAAACTTTGAAATAAAATAATTTTGGTAGGTGAATTTTTATTTTTAGAAAAATAATAAACTCTATTAATATAAATAACAAACTTTGATTTAAAAATATTAAGGAATCAGTCCGTGTGGATAAAAAAGAGAAACAAAATGTTTTTGTTAATTTTTAGAGTAAAAAGGTTATTTAGAAAGTGGCATTTTTTTAATTTTGAGAGGAAAAAGGTTATTTGAAAAGGGGCATTTTGTAAATTTTTAGAGTAAAATGGTTATTTAAAAAGAAATTAACTGAATTAAAATTTTCAAAAACGAAAAAATTAAATTTAACTAAATTTAAAATTTTTACAAATTAAATAAATTAAACCGAATGATTTAAACTGAATGATGAAAATTTATAAAATAAATTGAATTAAATTAAAATTTAAATCAAATCAAATTAAATTAAATTTAATTCAATTTCAATTAATTCAATTTTTTTCTAATCCATATTTAAATCATATTATATTACTCACACATAAAGATAATTACACTAAGTATATCACCATTTAATCACATACGAACTCATTTCAATATAAATATAATAAATATATTTTATTTTACTTGATAATTTTTCAATCATACCAATTATTTATGCTTAAAAGACATTGTCAAAGAATCACAATCATAGTCACACCCATATGTTTTATTTATAGTTAATTAACTAAATTTACTTATTAAAAGAAAAATATTAAACCAATGATTTTTTTCTTTATGCGATACTAAAATTATTTTTAACACTAAATTTATTTTATTCTCATTAAATTGGTAAATTTTTATTATATAATAAATGAAAAAGAATATGAATCAAATAATATTTTACTCCTTGCACTATTAAAAATTATTGGGATAAAGTACAATTTTAACCATAATATTTAACTCTAAAAATATATTGATTCTTAATATTTTTTGAGTTATAATTTTGACTTTAATGTTATTAAAATCTGTAATTTTGAGTCTTCTCTCTCTTGACTTTCATCCCTAAGCTCTACAAAAATTAAAAAGTAATTGAAAAATTATAATTTAGTCTCTAAAATTTTATTTAATTATAAAAAAATATTTTTTAAAATTAAATATATAAAAAAAATAAATTAATAACTAAAAAAAATAATTATTTTATTTAATTAAAATTAAAATAAATATTATTTTTAATTTAAAATTACTTTTTATTAAATTAAAAAAATTAATTTTTATTTAACTATTTACTTTTCTAAAATGAAAATAAATAAAATTATTTTTTATAATTATT
>CANXYC010637179.1:0-15474 GCA_948193065.1 Aleurites moluccanus | reverse complement strand
CTCAATCATCTTCTATGGATTTTAGGTGATAGTATAGCTTGAAAGGGAGCTAATATAGAAGAAGAGCTTCTTGATTCGTTCCTCCAAAAAGACTCTATGTAATTCTCTTAATATACATTCATTAGTTTGTATTATGGTATTATATGTATGAGGAGTATACTCTAGAGCTCCGTAGTTAGATATTGAGGTTAATATTACTTTTATGTCTGAATTGTTACAAATTGGCTGCCCTTGTTCCTTATTAATGTGGGATATATCTTTTGATCGGTAAAGAACAAGAGGAAACCATATAATGATAAATATAAATATATGAATTATAATTGCATGAATCATAGAAATGAGTATTTGAAATGATAACTATTTATGATATGGATATGTATTGTGTATGAGATCCAGGATATGAGTGTTATGCGGGTTTATGGTGGCCTTAAGCCTACCTTTGCCCTAGGACCGTCGCACCATTAGAGTTGGGGTTTGACATGATTTTACTCATCTTCTCTCATTATTACCTTAGCTATTGTTTCTCTTTCTTCTCTCTCTCAACCCTAGTTGTCTGCATGTGTTCCTTTTGGTGTTTTCATTTAATTTTTTCTTAGATTTATGAAAGGTTTAGATTATTGGAATCTGAAATGGTGGCTATTATTTCTCCTTCTTCTCTTTCTGTCAACCTTAACCATTTGCATGTGATTCTTTTGGTGTTTTCATCTAATTTTTGTTTAGATATATGAATCTTTTCTTTTTCTTTCTATAATATGGACTACGATGTTGTGTGAATATTAGCTCTAGTGTTTATTCTGATTTTTCTCTTTTAATTTGAGGAATTTTTTATTGTTTGGTTATGATAGCGCTCTCCCTCTATTTCTCTGGGTTTTGTGATTCATTTTATTGTTTTGCTTTTGATTTAATTTTTCGTCTTTTTATTTGAGGACTTTTTTTTTTATGTCTATTCACTCTAGCTCTCTTCCTTTGTTTCTTTGGGTTTTGTGATTCCTTTTGTTCTTTCATTTGTTTATTCTGGGTCCTTTTAAAATGGAGAAGCAATGTTACTCAAGTTTGTTTGTGATCCCATTTTTGTTTCTAGTGGTGTAATTAATTTTATTCTTTTGCTTTTGATTTGATTTTTTCTTTTTTTATTTGAGAAATTTCTTATTTTCTGTTCACCGTAGCTCTCTTCCTTTTTTCTTTGGGTTTTGTGATTCATTTTGTTCTGTCATTTGTTTATTTTGGGTCCTTTTAAAAAAGCAGAGGCACTTTTCCTCAAGTTTGTTTGTAATCTGATTTTTTGTTTCGGTGGAGGGAATTGCTGTGTTTGAATCTAATTTTTTTTTTCTATTCTTGTGATTTCTCACCTGTATGCCGAGTTCTTCTTCTGATGGAGGGATTTACTGTTTACGATGTCCCATTTTACCATTCTTCAGTCTTTATTTTAAGGTGTATGTGTTCTTTCCATTTTATTTATAGGGTCTTGTAACACCCTAAAATTTCATTCATTCATGAAAATACTTCATTTAATCATAGAAATATTATACGTGCATGATTAGACGAATCGCTAAAAATCGACCTGATAGATAAGCAGGCACCTCGGTGCTTTGATTATTGAACGACCTCAAAAGTGCGTATGTTTAACTTTAACATTAGAATCATAAGCTAAAGGAATATAAGGAATATTATTTCAGAACCAAAGTAGAACAGAAAGGTAAATAGTTATAAGTTTCGGGGCCGAAACATGATTACGTGAAGTGTCGGGGAAAATCTAATTACCTAAATTTCATTTAGTATAAATACCCCCCATTTTGACATTCCTCCCATTTCTCCTTTTTTTTTCATTTTTCCTTCATCATGCCGAATCCATCTTCCTCCATTTCTTCAAAATTTCACCAAAGAAACCTAATAGAAATCAATCAAAAACTTAAGTATACATCAAATTAACCTAATTTACACAAAAAATTCTTAAAGAAAACAAGTAAAAACCTTGGAAGATTGAAGTTAGGGTTTCATCCACTTAGGAAATTTGAGGTAAAATATTGATTTTCTTAGTCCTTTCAATTATTTAAATAGTATATATGATAGAAATGATGAATTAGATGATTAAATGCATATAGGAATTGAAATATGGAAAACCTAACCCTAAATTGCAATATGCTTTAACCTAGCTTTTCGACTTGAGTTCTATAATTTCATTTAATGTTAGAATATGACTAATTGTATCCATTAGAACCTAAATATGTGAAAATATTTAATGTAGAATCAAAGAAAAACGAAGAACATCACATTTGCCTTTTGTAAGGAATTCAGAGTTCTTACGCGTATTCGACCAAACCGACTGTTTTGGTGAGTCATATGTACATTATTATGCATGTTTTAGACCACATTTGAAACTATGGAATCCACTTCCTTGTCTTTGATGGAATGGCTAAACCACTCATTGTGAAACCCTAATGATTTTTCCTTGAATTCATGCCTAATTTTCCTTGTTCATCTTTTATATGTTATTTGACTTGTCATTGCCATTGTGTTTGTTGTAATGTGAACTTTGGTCTTTGATGAAATTACCCAGAACCCTACCAATTTGGCCCTAAAGTGATGCATACCAAGTGTACGATGAAATGCCCCTTTGTAATTTCATAGTCCTACCAATATAATGTCATTGTCGCCAGCGCAAGTGACTAGCCTTCTCGCCAATGCAAATGCACCCTTTTGACATTTTTTATACTTGATCCCAATATAGTTTTATGGAATTTAGCCTATGTTTTAATGCCTTTTATATATGATTATTGATTCTATGAGACACTATTTGATGTTTATGCCCAATTGAGCTTATTGTTAATGAAATTGATCTATATTGATTCCTTTGAGTATTTGGTACTATATTTGTTTCCTATAACCTATTTATATGCTTATATGACAGAACCACCTTACTAATGGGGTAGTGGGTAAATACCATCGGTATTGTGCATAATGGATACTTTAAACCCTAGTTGGAAAGGGTTAAGGTCATAGCCATAAGGCTTGGCCCGCCTTTTATGATATATATGAGATAAAGTGAGATGTAATGTGTTTAAGGCCCATTATCTGTTATATCTACATAATTACTTATTCCTTGCTGTACTTATATATCTTTATATGATATCCATTTCTATTTTCGTTAATTTAGGCATTTGATGTGCTAATTATGAACCATTCATTATTTACCACCTATTTATTGTTACCTACCTAGCCTAGTGTATGATAATATATATTTGACTCAATGAGTATTTAATACTCATTCCTTTAGTGGTTTAATCTTTTTCAGGTCAAGAGTAAGGCTGATCCAAGTTTTCCTTCTCTAGTGGAATCAGTTTATCTTTCATAATGTAAATATTAGTGTTTATATTTTCTTATGTAAATTCTAGAAGCTCTATGGTTATGTAAATTAATGAGCTAGTTATGTGCAGAATGGAGTGTAAATATTACAAATAGTTGTTATCTAAAATGTATAGAATATATTGAGTACGTAACTGCCTAAAAATGATGACAGGTTGATTGATGATATTGATTATAGGATTGCTATATAGGTGATGTTTTTAGGTTTATAGTAAGGTTCTACTAGTGTTAGTAGCCTTAAGTGATTTCCACATCCTAGGACCATCATGTTCCCAAATTGGGACGTCACATAGGTGGTATCAAAGCATAGGTATACAAATGGCACATAGATATATGTTAATAAGACATAGGTAAACCATGGAGCATAAGAACTTTTGTCTCGTCATTTGTTGTATTCGTTAAATATGTGTATATTTTGCGATAATCTTGATGTACAAAATTGTGGTGTTTTCCTTATATAGTGACAAAAATGTCAATGAGGGAAACATGAACAAGCTATTGAACCCGGATGTGAGAGGGTTGAGGAGCCCAACAAAGAGGCGTAGGTCACCTCAAATGAATCACTGGTTAGGAAGGAATTACAAGAGCCTCCCAGGTCAAGAAGAAGAATTGAGGAAGGTAAAGAAGGTGAAGACCCTTGGAGGCTGGAAATGACACAAGGGATGCTAGAATTGAGATGAGAACTACAAGAATTATGAAGAGAGAGATTGACAGTGCCACCAGCACATGTACCACCAGTTGCTGCACCAGGTGAGCCTATTATATAAGAGGGTTGCCGTATAATAGATGAGGGTGGAGTTAACATGTTCAACTTTTTGAAGTTAGATTTGCCTGAATTTAAAGGAGAGAGAGGTGATGAATCCATTGATTTCCTAAAGCAGATAGAGAAAGTAGTAAGAAGATTATTATGCTCAGATACTAGGGCAGTGGAACTGGTTGGGTTATTGCTTAAAGGGAATTGCTTGGAACTTTTTTCTAGGCATATAGAGAGACAGTTGTACAGTGATGCACCACCAACATGGACACAGTTCAGGGCAGCACTATTTGATGAGTTTTTGACTGAGGGTGTTCAAGAAAGAAGTATAATTCAATTTGAGCAGGGTAACCTCAGTGTACTAGGTTATGCCAATGAATTCATTAGGCTGAGTAAATATGCAAGTAGGATAGTACCTATAGAGGCAAATCTGATCAGCAGGTTTAGGCAGGGAATACATGCTTCCCTGCATAATACATTGCTGCCTACTGAGTTTACTTCCCTGTCAATGATCATTGACAAAGCCATTCAAATGGAGTTGAAATATAAAAAAGAAAGATCCAAGAGGTAACAAAGAAGAAATAGTGGGACAGGTGGGCAGCAAAGAAGAGGTGAAGGGAATTCACAATAGAAACAATCATAGACAAGAACCAAAACTGAACAGAGGCCATTACCAGGTTGTCAGAGGAGAGGTGAGGGCAGGGATACTATAGATCATTCAATATCAGGGTTTTCATGAGGGTCATCTAGACCAGCATTGCATATGTCTAGTATCCCTATCTTATATTATAGTCAAAGGCATACCATACAGTTGTACAATCTTATTAACATATAACGGGGCTTATTAAGCAGTTGAATAATTAGTTTTCACCTCTAAAAAGTGAGTTGATTTGGTTATGCAATCAACAATTACCCAAATAGAGTCATACCCCAGTGGTGTTCTCGGCAAGCCCACTATAAAATTCATAGTTATCTGTTCCCATTTCCACTCGAGTAACTCCATTTCTTGTAACAATTCTGATGGCTTCTGATATTCAAACTTCTCCTGTTGGAATGCTAGGCAAGTAGACACAAATTTAGTCATATCCCGCTTCATATTAGGCCATCAGTAATACTTTTTTTTTTTATGTCATGTTACATTTTAGTTACCTCGAGATGAATACTATAAGGTGCATAATGCATCTCTTTTATAATCTTCTCCTTTAACCCATCCACATCTAGCACACATAACTGTTGCCCACATTTTAATACTCCCTCATCAACTGTAAAATCAGGAGCTTTCTCATCTTGTATATCTTCTTTTAGCTTCAATATATATGGATCCCTGTAGCTTTAATTTCTTCAATTAATAGTGGCATCACATGAAATATGGCTATTAGAGCCTGGTTTCGATAATGGGTCTCCAATTCTAGTTGAACTCCCATATCAAACAATTCTTTCATCTCTTTAATCAGTAGTCTTCTTAAAGTTGCAATGTGAGATAGGCTTCCTATTGACTTTTTATTCAATGCATCTACCACCATATTAGTTTTTCCTGGATGGTACATTGTCTAGCAATTATAATCTTTTAATATTTCAACCCATCTTCGTCGGAGAAGGTTCAAATTTTTTTGTTGCAGAATATACTATAAGCTCTTACTGTTAGTGTATATTTCACATTTCTCACCATATAAGTAGTGCCACCATATTTTAAATGCGAACACTACAACAACCATCTCCAAATAATGAGTTGGTTAATTTTGTCCGTGCTTCTTCAACTATTGAGAAGCATAAGCAATTACCCGTTCATTCTACATTAAAACACAACCTAATCCAATTCTAGATGCATCATAATACATTAAAAATCCACCGGTTCTCAATGGTAAAACCAATACAAGTGTTGTAGTAAGCGTGTATTCAATGTTGTAATACTCTCTATTTGTATTGCTTGTGTTTTGTACTTTGATTGATTGTTTTTTAATGAATTTATTTGAGTGGTGATAAATTATGATTTTTTGTTTTGTTATGTTTTGTTTTATGCTTATTCAGTCTGTTATAACGTGATTTATTGAGTATAGATAGCTCTTAGAGAGAGTTTCATAAGCTAAGTTATGTTTGGTTGAGTTTTGGTTAAGGTAGGTTAAAGAGATGTTGAGATATATCTCATAGCCTTCATTCATAGGCATGAAGCTCACCTTTACGGGTATAAACCATATGTTCACAGATGTACAAAAAGTTTCTGTCTGAATTTTAAATTTTTATCTTCACGGACGTGAAGATAAAGGTCAACCCTCACAGGCGTGAATCCTTTTTTCACAAGCGTGAAATGTCGGGTTCTATATACCCGTTCATTGTCACTTGTTTGAAAATTTAAAACATTTTCCCTCTCTTCTTTATTTCTCAACCACTAAACCTTAAATTCGTCCCATCTATGATTCTTGGACATTGATGCTCCATTTTGGAAGAAAAACACTTTGAAAAAGCTATAAGATCATTCCAAGTTAAGATTTTTAAAAAAATCTCCATTTGTGAAGAAAGAGATATTTTCTTCATATTTCAATTTTTGTTATGATTTGAGGTTATAGGTTGTTAGAATAGTTATGTATGAAAAGCTACACAGGCTTCAAGGTTCAAAGCAAGAGGTACATGGGTGTGTGGGTTTTGAATGGGCGTGAAGGTGTTAAGTGGTCACGGGCTTGGGGATTTTTACATGAGCTTGCAAGCTTTTAGCTTAGTTTGCACGGGTGTATGGGTATTTTGGCATGGGTGTGTTGGATTTAGTAGGTTTAAAAAAAGGTTACAAGGCCATGAAAGGCCAAAAGTGGAGCAAGCCCACACGAGTTTGGTTCTTCTTGCAAGGGCGTGTGATGGGCTTGGCCCAAGTTCGGCCACTTCCTTGCTTTCAATTTCTGAGGGTCTGGGCCTTCGTTCGAGCTTGTTTCTTGTACTAGAAATTTAATAAAAAATACCTATAAAATAATACAAAACCACAAAAAACTAGGGTCAACTTATTAGTATTAATTTATTAAAAATACTAATTAATAACAATAAAAACTAAATAAAAAATACTAACTGTAAATATTATTAAAATATAGAGAAAAAACAGAGAAAAAATGTGTCAATCAAGAACATAGAGGGTAATGAAAACAACGGCAACATAATATGGACATATGAGCAAGCGCTCTATATTTTAGATGGATATTGCAAAATAGCTCAATAACAGAAGCACCAATGCCTGCAATGATAGATTGTTGAGGTACAGACAAAGCAAGAGGTGACGGCATCTTTCTGATTATGAAATTTTCCAATCCATAGGTTATGTGTAGGTTGGCTAATTCCTAAATGCAGTTAAAGACAAACAAATCTTTCGATTCTTCCCAGGCATGCTATTGTAACACTCCAACAGACAGAACAGTAGATAGTGAGAAGTACAGTAGACAGTATGGATATAGCGGATTATAGTAACTGATGTGGTATTAATTTAAGTATGAATAAGCTCAATTAGCTACTGAATTATACAGAGAATAGTAGAGTGTAATACTCATAAATTTTTGAACCTCAACCGGGTCACTTTTGTGATATTATCTCAAAAAATATTATTGTTAATTACACCGTCCGGGAAAATAGCAGTCCGGTTGATTTAAAAATTTCTAACTCAGACCTGGGGGTAAAGAGTCATCTATATTTATGTGAATTTTTAGTGAAAAGAAAGAGTTGAAAAATATTTTGGAACATTGAAAATCAATAGAGTGGTAAGAATTGTGATTAAAGGCAATATTAGGGGTATTTTTGGAAACAGGCTGTCTAGGATATAAAATCGGACCCAAAAAAATTTTAAATGATAGAACAACCCAAAATAAGGTATTTCACTCCTCACATTTATAGTAGAATCTAAACCGAATAGATAGAATAACTTACAAAAAATTCTGGGGTCAAAATGCAATTAAGGAAAATTTTGAGCAAAAGTGTAATTAAGCAAAGTTGTGGGACCCACTATTTACATAAAAAATTCTAGAAATAAGGCAAGGTGGGCGACCAAGGTTTGTAGAAGTGACTATTTTTTGTGAAATATTTATAACCTAATTATGAAAATTGGACATTTGGCCTTTTTTAGAATTTTCTACAACTCTCTAACTTTCAAGTTTTCTTTGTAAAATTGTTATATATATAAAGAAGAGCATGGATGGCTGTTTTCATTTGAGATGGACGAATCACCATTAGTGTAGGAATTAAAAATATTTCTTAAATTTCCATAGAAAAACCAAAACTAAGTTAAAGAAAATAATGGAAGGAAGAAGCTTAATGAAGAAAATAGATGAAATTTGGTATTCAATCATTTGGAGGAGCAAATGAAAAGGGCAATTCAAGTATTTTAAATCAAGGTAAGATTTATAAATTCAGATAATTGATTGAATATAAGAGTATTATAGTTTAATTTAGTAAATAATTGAGTTAATCGAGCTATGAAAGATGAAGATGAACTAGGGTTTAGAGAGGATTTTGAATATATTTAAAGGCAGAAAATTTTAGGCAGTATTTCGAATTTTTAATGACTGAATTTGAGGGTACTTAAAACATAAAAGTTGTATATAAATATGTTAATTTTATTTCTACAAAATTAATTGATGAAATTCAAAGTGAGGAGAAAGTAATTGAACAAAAACCATTACTTGCTAGAATTAGGGTTTCTAAACTTTTTCTACAATTTTTTTGTTATATAGAATGATAGAGACATAATTAATAGAAGTATTAAACATAAAAAGTATTCATTTATGTATTATATATAGGTATTTAAATTTTTTTTAAAATTTAATTTTTGGTTTATGAGATATTGAGTCATAAGTATTAACTGCTAAAATTGACTGATAAACAGAATATCAGTTACTAAATTCTATTGATATGAGAATCTTAGAGTATGAATTAAGGAAAGTGGTAAACATAAAAAAATATTATTTATATGTTATATAAATGTATATAAAAATTTTTTGTAATTAGATGAACACATAATTAATTATAGGCATGGAAACAGGGTCTGTTCGGATAGAGATTTTAGGACTATTGGTTAAATTTGAAAATTCACTAATAATTGTACAGTCATCCAAATAATCTGAAATTTGGATATGTTATAATATTATGTGTCTAGAGTAAATAATAAAAAGAATAAAAGTAATTGGATAAGTATAAATTTAATTATAAGCAAAAGAACAGAGTCCGCCTGAGTTAAAGTGACAGGGTAGTAGGGTTGACAGTAAGGGTAAGTTCAAACTATCACCATATGATGTGTAAAACTTGAAAATGTCTGAATTTTGGATATGTTAGATTTTAATATATCTAGATTAAGTAGGAATAAGAATTGAAATATTTGGATAAGTATAGGAAGAGATATGGATTAAGGAGCATAGGCTGCAAGTATAGAATCTTACACAAAAAAACCTTAGTGATTTGGAAAATTTAGGAATTTCTTAATTATAAGTGTAATTAACGTAATTTTATGTTAAATAGTATCTAAATTGAAATTAAGTGAATATGTAGAGTTAAGAGCAAATAAATGACATAAACATTGGATTAAGGAAGAAAGGAATGGAAAGTGTACCAGTGGAAAGTGCCCAGTAAGGTGAGTAATATACATACTATTTTGCTTGACATTGCCTTCAAATTAAATTATTGATATTGCCATGAAATTCTATTGTTAGAGAAAAATACCAATTGTATGATCCATGATTAATTTCATGCCGTTTTATAATCCCAAATGATTCCTTTTAAGTGAATTTGTATGATTGGCCTAATGTTTCATGTATTAAACCCTTGGAAGTGCTTAAGTTATTTTTTATACCTAATGATTAAGTAATATATGTATGGAATTAATGAAATGACATAAGTTTTAATGACATTGTGCACAGTGGTTTAATGATCCTAGCTATGAGGGGGTTAAGGTCCTAGCCATGCAGTCTGATCAACCGTATGAGTAAATAACATGCTACCAGATTGTAGCATCTGCTTAAATGATCAATAATGATTCTGTCATTCTACGATATGATATGCTATGAATTTTTAATGTCAATATAAAACTGAATCCATATGTTAAATGACTTCAACTTTATGAATCTTTAATTGATTAATGAACCCATTATTATTGTATATTTTATGTCATCATTATCTTACTTGTGAGCAACGCCCTCACCTAGCCCTACAAGTAAGATAATATGTGTATTACTCATTGATTATTATTATACTCATCTCATAATTATTTATTATTTTTTAGGAACAAGATTGTAGTGGTGGCTGTTTCCCAAGTCATCTCTTTCTCCGGCTTGGGACATCAAAAATTCTAATGTAATTATTTATTTTGAGGAATCATATTTATATACTCTTAAAGCTCAATGGTACTGTTGGGTAAGTAATTGTGTGAATATATGAATATTTTGTTTAATGAAAGATACAACTAAAATGAAATGCGAATAATGTGAATAAGTTAATGAATTAAAGATTATAAAAGTGTTATGAATGTTTTAATGAATTGTGAAGTTGAAGTTATAAGGATGGTGAAAAATTAGGAATGTAATTTCTATACAGGTTGTGTAATGTGATGAATATGTCATGGGATTAGATTGAAAATACAAGGGAAACTCTGACAAAATTTCTGTAAGAGTAACAATTATCAAGTAGAATATCAAATAAATGAATGGTTTCAAGTATGAATGATTATAATTGGCATGTTAATGGGTTCTACGTGTATCTGGTGACCTTAGGTTTACTCGTACCCTAGGACTATCATGTTCCAAAAGTGGGATGTGACAGCTAGTCAGCAATCAAATCAACCAAACTAATAATAACTATAATAGGTTAAGATGTAGAATTACATCACTTTCAGTAACAAAAAGCATAATGGACAACAACAGTGTTGAAGAACTGCTTAGGCATGTTAAAGTGGAGAAACCTGACCTTTTTGATCCATTGAATGCATAGTTGTTAGCCAAGTCTGTTGCAGTAGCGCTGACAAAGCTTTGTCAATGGCAGCTTGACCAGATGCCCATTTTTCATTGCTTCAATCCACTCAATCTCTTTAGGTAAGAAATTCTCTTAAGATTAAGCCATTATTGCTAATGTTACAAAGCTACTCTAAACCATTTTAGTCCAAGATTTAAAGCTCGGATGCATGCATTTCAAAAGTGCACCAACTAATGATGAAACCATGTAAGGGATATGATATGCAACATTTCAATTACCAGCCTCTACCACAGAACTCAGAAGCTGCAATAAAATCAAAGTCTCTTCCTCTTCAATAGTTATCCTATAATCACATCTTGAAGAAGAGGTAACCACTCAAGTGGTAGATATTTGTTTGTAAGAAGCTTTAAAATTGCTCCAGCTATAGAAACCCACAATGTTGACAAGAAGTATCCTCATTATCTTCAAAAAGTGATTCACGTTCAAAATTGTTAGACATTTTAACAAATCCACACTTACAAACCTGACCAATTTCTCAAACCAGTTCCATAAATTCATCAGCCCTTCCAGTCTCATCATCATGTACTTGCTTGGACATTTTAACAATCACCTTCAAGGCATGAACATCCTTAGACAAAAATTAAATTTCTTTCTCTGCCTTCTCCTTATTTTACATTCCTTTCTACCATTTGATTTCTTCTTATGCCTTCTTCAACTCATTTTCCTTTATAAGTACAAGATTACATAACTTTAATTTGATATCATAACCAATAGTACCTACACCAAAACCAAGATAGAAATTACTTATTTAGCATTAGTCAAATTATTAGTTATTAGTGAATCAATAACTGTGCATTGATTATTGTGTCCAAGCCATTATCCTCTTGGTGTAGGTACGATATTATTACTCTTACCAATTTGCTTATTCTTGAGAGTTGGTAAAATACATCTACAACACCAAAATTAATAGGAGCAATACTGATTTTGATAGTAGTATGCATTTTCTTAGGTTTTTCATTCACATTTTGAGCAGGCAAATTTACCTAAGGGACTATCCTTAAACAGCTAGCCATCTCCTTTTTTTTTTCCTTTCTGTTACTGTTCCTTGATACTGGTAATATTTTCTTTGGTTCTTGTAATTGTTATGAGGTTATAGACCAAGTTCATAAAAATGTGTGTAACCACGTTCGGCTAGTTATCCAAACTATTGTTTCGCTAATGTTAGTAGTATAAATATATATAATAATTGTACCAGATTATATATGCAAGATTAATCATTCAATTTCTATTCCTAAATTCTCTCATTCTCTGTCTTTTTTGTTATTATTTCTCCATATTTCCTGCTCTCTTCCCTCTCTCTCGTTTTTGCATAATCTTCTTCTTCATTCTTTTGTATTCTTTCTTTTGTTCTTAATTCAATTGATCACCATTGTTATGAATATAGATCATAACAACTTGGTATCAAAGAAGTATCAATCCTAGGGATTGCTTTCGTGATTCTTTCTTTTCATTGATTCTTCTTCTTCTTATATTCTTTCCCTTTATAATATTTTCTTACCCTAATTTTTCTTTTATCTCTACTGTCTCTCAAATAACTTAATTTCTTTTTACCTAAACATCAAAATCAAAATCAATTAGCATGGAAGATAAGGAATTCTCCCAAATATTCAAAAATTGGCAGAGAGATTTCAAAGAGCAATTTCAAATCCTTAATATGCAAATCTAAGATTTCAAGAAATCTATTATAGTAATTAAGGATCAATTCTCAGCTTAGCAAACGTCCAATTTGGATGAGATAATTTTTTTAAGGAGCGTCAGTTGTTATTTTTAAAGAATATTTTTTTTAAGGAGCTTCAGTTGTTAATTTTAATGAATAAAATGCAAACCGCAGATTTGATGATTCTATTACAAAAGTACGAATTCAAATTGGAGGTTGTGGAGGTCGGCAAATGATTAGTTCAATTAGAGGAGTCTATTAAATAATTATAAAAGGAATTGGAGACAAAAATTTGGAGAACCAATAAAAATTGTTCCAATTGTTCGATTTATAGAAACATATGTTAAAAGAGGTATATTCTTCTTCAAAATTGAATACTATGAATGCTCATTGTTTTGTGACTATGGAAGGTGCAAATGACAAGGAGACATTCATTTGAAATCCTCAATTTGAAATGATGATTGCAAATTTTGCTCCTAAATTTAATAGCTCTGCATTTTTTCATAAAGATAGTGTTGGCATTGATTTTTGATACACTTTGAACTCGAGTCGAAGCCCGATGATGTGACATCAAGAGCCGAGATTGCGCAAAAAAATTGTTTATTAAAGGATTGCTTTTATTTTTTGGATAAAAATGTGACATCAAGAGCCGAGATTGCGCAAAAAAATTGTTTGTTAAAGGATTGCTTTTATTTTTTGGATAAAGGAAATTGATAAATACTTTTATCAATTGATGATCCAGATTGATGTTTTTAATAAAAAAAAAGAATCAAAATAATGATTTTGGGTCATTTTGGGCCATGTTCGGAGATCCGAATGCAAATCAAGCTGCGAGAGGCCATCGAGCACGATTGCAGCACATTGACAGGCCCATACTAGCCTGGGGCTAATTTAAGTTATTATTTTAATTAAAAAGAGTTAAAATACTATTTAAAATGATTTTGGATAGTTTGAGGACATGTTCAAAGACAGATAGGCCTGATTGCGGTAAATTGACAGGCTCAGGGCTAGATGTCCCTTTACTTGGCCACCCAGCCTTGTAACTGAGCATGCAGGGCTGCTCGGCCCACCGCCCATGGGTACACGCAGCCGGTTGCTTTGAACCGGTGTCGCCTTTCCATCATCTGATTTTTCTTTATATTTTGGATTCCTAGGTCTGTTTTGTTGCCTAATTAGCTTTTAAAAGATATTAATTTTTAGTAATTTTATTAAAAAGGAAGATCTACTTCAAAATTAAAAAGGAAGTTTTAAAAAACCTTGTTAGCAAGTAACTTAGTGTAATACTCTAAGAAACCCCATCTTAAATGCATGATTTAATTCTCAGTTTATGGTTTAAAAGTATTGAAATGATTGGAGAGAATTTTAGAGTCACAGTTAGAAAGCAAATGCAAAACTTTTTCGGACATCGTCGGTATCGAGAACACTGTCGGGAAAATAGCAGTCTGGTTAAATTTAGAATTTTTGATCCAAACCTGAGGGGATTAAATAAGTTAATTTTATGTGAAATTATGGTGAAAAGAAAGAGTTGAAAAATATTTTGGAACACTGAAAATGAGAGTAATGGAAAAATTATAAATAAAGGCAACTTTGAGGGCAATTTTGGAAATCAACTGTTTGGGATCCAGAAATGACTCAAAACTATTTTTAAAGGATAGAACAACTTAAAATAAGGTATTTTATTCCCCACATTTGATGTTAAATCTAAACAGAATAGACATAATAAATTACAGAAAGTTTTGGGGTTAAAAATACAAATAAGAAAATTTTTCGGTCAAAAGTATAATTAAATAAAGTTGTGGGACCCACCCTTCCTCTAAACCAGCCAAGGTGCCAGCCATGATATGGGGGAATGGATTTTCTTGGTAAAAAAAAATGATTAATTGGTTTATAAATTAATTGGAAATGTGCCAAATAAGCCAAATTCTAGAATTTTCTATTATTTTATATTTTCAATTTTTGTTGGCTTTTGAAAAGATGAGAAGTATATGTTGGCTGCCATTTTGGGAGAGGGGAACCGAAACATGGAGGGAAGAAAATCCAATGCAATATATCTTCCAACATTTCCAAAGAATCAACCAAAAATAGATAGGACATGGAAGAAAGAAGAAGATTTATGAAGAAAAAAGAAGATTTATGAAGAAAATAGGATAAAAAAGTAGTGTTCAAACTTTTGGTGGAGCAAAAGGAGGTGGGATTCTGTCACAACCCACACTATAGGGCTATGACGGTCCTAGGGCACGAGAATAATTTACATACCAGTACCACGAAGAACCCAAGTTACATGCTTCACTTCATTTAATCATTATATGACTTTTTTTTTTTCAAAAACACTTTAAGTTTACAGAAAATCGGACAGAGTCTCCCCTGTAATATTAATATTGTCCAAATATAAAACACAACAAAATACTTCTAATATCAATATCAAATCCCTTTTCAACCTCCAAACACAACTCACATCACAATCATATAACAATTCCTTGTAATATCATTTATCCATATGCCACAGTCATATAAGCTCACCATATCAGCTGCACCCCTGTTAAAATATGAATATATAGACATACATTTATACCCATATCAAAATGTTCAAACACATCACAATATATAATTATACATTTACATATCCACAAGACATACTCAAAATATTTATATACATAGCTAATATCATGGAGTAATCTATACTACTCTAGGGAAGGACTATACATTTGCTCCG
>CANXYC010637084.1:0-31471 GCA_948193065.1 Aleurites moluccanus | reverse complement strand
TATATATATATATATATATATATATATATATATATATATTGATGAAAGAGTATAGATGAAGAAGAGTAAGTACAACCACTATAGCTACCTACATGAAGAACAAGCACACTTGGAGAGCGCAATACAACGAAGAATTGTATGCTGCGTTCGGGAAAAATGAATCGCTCTTAAAAAGGAATCTATTGATTCTCTTTCAATTGGTTGGACCGTAGGTGCGATGATTTACTTCACGAGCGAGGTTTCTAATTCAAGTCCAGGATGGCCCAACTGCGCTAAAGAAAAAGAATAGAAGAAGCATTTGACTCCTTCGTGCATGCTTCACTTGGTTCAATGGGATATAACTCAGTTGGTAGAGCTACGCTCTTGCAATTGGGTTGTTGTGATTACAGGTTGGATGTCTAATTGTCCAGGCAGTAATGATAGTATCATTTCTGGTTGAAAATCAACAACCCGCCAAGAAACACCATCATTTGTATTTTTAACTTGGACAAACATGAAAATTTTGAGAAAGAAATAATGGGGAAGAGAGAAAAAAAGGGATGCAGTCAAGACCAATCTATTTCTTTCTTTCTTTCTTTCTTTCTTTTTTTCTTTTTTTCTTTTTTCTTTTTTCTTTTTTTGTAGTCTTGAGTTTTCATAAATAAAGTTTTAATTTAAGGTTTTATGCATTTAAATTTTATTCAAATATTTTTTTCATATAAATTTCAAGTTATTTCCTTTTAACCAATAATAAAAATAAAATCTATGAATATAAATAATTATACAAACTCAGCATAGGAAAATAAAATTTTAATGATATAAATTTACAAGCGAGTTGAAATTAAGAATTAGTATTCTTCAAATTTGAGTTTGCTTCTCTTATTTAAGCTACTACTTTTATGTACTCTAAGTTCTGTGAGTTTCACATAAATAATATATAATACTTTTTTTTTATGTAATATTCTGTTTTTGAGCCTTGGCGAAGGTTGGGCGAAGGGCTGGGTGGCATTCCAACCAGGGACAACAATGAATTTCTTTGGTGGTTAATTAGGTTTAGATTGAGGGGTATGAGCTTCTTCAAAACTAGAAGGTGAGCTTATTTACCATGAGCAGTGGAAATAGCGATATCGCTGATAGCGGCACTATTTTAGTTATCATATTCATACTTGAAAATTAATGTTTATTTATTTATTTTTCTTTTGCATTTTTTTGTGATGATATGTTATTTCATTGTCTAAATTATATATATGTGAAATATTTTGAATTTTAGAGTAGTTTCTTGAAATTGTATATGGGTTTTGGTTGTTTGTTGTGATTATAGTTTAGTTTCTTGAAATAGTATTTTCTAATTATTAAATTATAGATTTTAAAATTTGATCTTATATAAAGAGATCAAGATTTGGAGTTGTTTCTGTTCTTAGATTCATAAGAACATAGTCTGTTAATGACTTTTGAATGAAAAAGTATTTTTGGCCTATTTATTATTTTTGTTAGCTCATTAACATAGCCTGTAATTTTTTTATACTCACTTCCAATAAGGAGATTTAAGAATGAGGTAATTAAATAATTTTGGAGCTTTAATGTTAGTCCCCCTACAAAAATTCATGGCTCCGCCCCTGGGCCCTCGTTTGGATTTTTGCTTATCCAAATGGTTTAGAAACTCAAAAGTAATTTCTTCCACATCATAAAGCTAAATATAAATATAGAAAAGTAATGAAATAGCAGGATAATTGAAAGGACATCTACATTAAACTCTATATTTATAATAGTTTTTTTTTTTAAAATGGATTTTGTTAAAATGAGTTTTGCTAATAAATTACTAATTGTAGCTTAAAAAAACACATTTGAATGACTAAAATTCATTTTAGAATTTACTGTTAAACACCCAATATTTTGGCTAAGCACTACATGCTATAGTAAAATATAATTTTGGATCCTCAACACTAAGATGGCCTCTTTACTGTTTCTATTGACTCATTAATATAATCTGTAATTTTTCATACTCTCTTCCAATATGAAGATCTAGGAGTGAGGTAATTAAATGATTTTAGTGCTTTAATATTAGTCCCTCCTATAAAAATTCTTGACTCCGCCCCTGGGCTCTTGTTTGGATTTCTGCTTATCCAAATAATTTAAAAACTCAAGGCTAGCTTCCTTCATATTATAAAGCTAAATATAAACACATAAAAGTAATGGAAGTGAAATAGTTGAAAGGACATCCACATTAAATTCTATATTTATAATAGGTTTTTGTTAAAATGGATTTTGTTAAAATGAGTTTTGCCAATAAACTACTAGTTATAGCTTAAAAAAAATATGTTTGAATGACTAAAATTCATTTTAAAATTTACTGTCAAATACCCAATATTTTAGCTAAACACTACATGCTATAGTATAATATGATTTTGGATCCTCAACACTAAGGTGACAATTCGTGTTATCATGTCGTGTTCAAGATATGGGTATTTTGATGAATGAGTTAATATGAACATGACAGATTAATCATGTCAAAATTGTCAACACGAACACAACCTATTTATTAATAAGGTAACATAAATACGACACGTGTAATCTATTTATTGAAAATATTATGTATGATCATGACTTAAATCTTAATTCAACCATATACAATATTAATTTGTTAAAACTATTTAAATTGATATTTTTAAATTATATTTGTATAAAAAGTAATTTATCATTTTTTCACTTATCATATATGTCACGACCCACTTTTGGAATGCGACGGTCCTAGGGCACGGATAAACTTAAAGTCACTAGATACCCGTAGAACCCATTAACATGCCAATTACAATCATTCATACTTGAAACCATTCATTTATTTTTATATTATATTTAATAATTATTACTCTTACAGAAATTTTGTCAGGGTTTTCCTTGTATTTTCAATCTAATCTCATGACATATTTGTCAAATTATACCACCTGCATATAAACTACACTCCCAATATTTTCACTATCCTTATAACCTTAACTCCACAATTCTCACAGTCATATATAAAATACTTCTATATATGCATACTAAGTCAAAAATTACATTTTAACATTCATAGCACTTCTATAATCTTTACTTCATTAACTTATTCACATCATTTGTATTTCATTTTATTTGTAACTTTCATTAAACAAAGTATTCATATACACTCACAACTACCAACCCAACAGTACCATGGAGCTCTAAGAGTATATAAATATAATTCCTCAAAACAAATAATTACATTGGAGTTTTTGACGTCCCAAGCCGGAGAAAGGGATGATATGGGAAACAACCACTACTACAACCTTGTTCCTGAAAAGTAATAAATAATTACGAAATAAGTATAATAATAATCAGTGAGTAATACACATATACTTGTAAGGCTAGGTAAGGGCATTGCTCACAAAAAAGATAATGATGGCATAAAATATACAATAATAATAGGTTCATTAATCAATTAAAGATTCATAAAGTTAAAGTCATTTAACATATGGATTCAGTTTCACATTGGCATTGAAAATTCATATCATATCATAACATAAAATAACATAATCATTGTTGATTATTTAAACAGAGGCTACAATCCGGTAGCATGTTATTTACTCATACGGTTGATCAGAGCACATGGCTAGGACCTTAACCCCCTCCTAGCTAAGATCATTAAACCACTATGCATAATATCATTAAAACTTTGGTCATTTCATTAATGCCATAGATATAGTGCTTAATCATTAGGTATCAAAAATAAACTTAAGCACTTTCAAATGTTCAATACATGAAGCATTAGGCCAATCATACAAATTCATTTAAAATGAATCATTTAGGATTATAAAAGGGCATGAAATTAATCATGGATTATACAATTAGTATTTTTGGCTAACAATAAAATATCATGGCAATTTCAATAATTTAATTTGAAGGCAATGCTAAGCAAAATAGTATATATATTACTCACCTTATTGGCACTTTCCACTGGTACACTTTCCACTCTTTTCTTTCTTAATTTAATGCTTATGTCATTTATTCACTCTTGACTCTACATATTCAATTAATTTCAATTTAGATACTATTTAATATAAAACTACATTAATTACACTTATATTTAAGAAATTTCTAAAATTTCCAAATCTCTTAGGTTTTTCTGTGTAACATTCCATACTGGCAGTTTGTGCTCCTTAATCCATATATCTTCATATACTTATCTAAATACTTCAATTATTATTCCTAATTAAACTAAATATATTAAACTTTAACATATCCAAAATTCACCTTATTCCCATTACTACACAATTTATAGTGTTAATTTAAACTTAACCTCATAACTAGCCCTGCTGCCTGCATTCTGCCCTATAACTTTGACTTGATAGATTCTGTTATTTTGCTAATAACTTAATCTATACTTAACCAATTACTATAATTATTTTTCCTATTGAAAATATACATATAACATGATAACATATCTAAATTTCAGAATATTTGGATCATTGTACAATTATTAGTGAATTTCCAAAGTTAAACTATTGTCCTGAAATCTCTATCCAAATAAACCTTGTTTCTATTCCTATAATTAATTCCGTGCTCATCCAATTACAAAACTATTTTACATTAATTTAGATAATATATAAATGAACATCTTTCATGTTTAACACTTTCTCTAATTAAGACTTTAATATCCTTATATTAATAGAACTCAGTAGCCTATGTTCTGTTTATCAGTCAATCTGGGCAGATTACACTCATGACCTAATATATCATAAACCACAAATCTAATTGAAAAAAAAAATTCAGGATTATAGATAAGATATAAATGAACACTTTTTATATTAAACACTTCTTCTAATTCTGTCTCTATAATTATTTACAATAAAAATACAGTAGTATTTTTCAGAAAATCTAATTTTAGGTTAGTCACAGTTTTTACTCAATAACTTTTTCCTCACTTCGAATTTTACAAATTCCTTTTACAGAAATTTATTGAACATATTTATCTATAATTTTTATATTTTGTTAATCTTCAAATTCAGTCATTAAAATTTCATAATATTAGCCAAAAATTACTGCCTCAAATCAGATTTCAGAAACTACATAAACCCTAACTCATTCTTTACATTTTTAACTTAATTACCTCAATTATTTGCAAAATCAAATCTTAGAACTCTTAAATACAATTAAAAACTGAATTTTAGGAAATTTACTTTAAACTTGAATATCACGACCCACTTTTGGGTCGCGACGATCCTAGAGCATGGGTAAACCTAAAGTCACCCGAAACCCGTAGAACCCTTTAAATACGTCAATCATCAATCATTTAAACTTAAAACCATTCTTTAATATTCAAATTCTACTTAAAAATTATTACTTTTACAGAAATTTTGTCAGGATTTCTCTTGTATTTTTAATCTAATCCCATGACATATTTGTCATATTACACAACCTGCATAGAAATGACACTCCTAATATTTTCACCATCCTTATAACCTCAACTCCACAGTTCTCACAGTCATATATAAAATACTTCTATATATGCATAACAAGTCATAATTACATTTTAACATTCATAGCACTTCTATAGTCTTTACCTCATTAACTTATACAAATCATTTGTATTTCATTTCATTTGTAACTTTCATTAAACAAAGCATTCATATACACTCACAACTACCAACCCAACAGTACCATAGAGCTCTAAGAGTATATAAATATGATTCCTCAAAATAAATAATTATATTGGAGTTTTTGACGTCCCAAGCCTTAGAAAGGGATGACTTGGGAAACAACCACTACTTCAACCTTGTTCCTGAAAAATAATAAATAAATAAGAGGTGAGTATAATAATACTCAGTGAGTAATACACATATTATCTTACTTAAAAGGCTAGATAAGGGCATTGCTCACAAGAAAGATAATGATGGCATAAAATATACAATAATAATGGGTTCATTAATCAATTAAAGATTCATAAAGTTGAAGTCATTTAACATATGGATTTAGTTTCACATTGGCATTAAAAATTCATAGCATATCATATCATAAAATGACATAATCATTATTGATCATTTAAACAGAGGCTACAATCCGATAGCATGCTATTTACTCATACGATTGATTAGACCGCATGGCTAGGACTCTAACCCCCTCTTAGCTATGGTCATTAAACCATTGTGCACAATGTCATTAAAACTTCTGTCATTTCATTAATGCCATACATATAGTGCTTAAATCATTAGATATCAAAATAAACTTAAGCACTTTTAAGTGTTCAATACATGAAGTATTAGGCCAATCATACAAATTCATTTAAAAATATTCATTTGGGATTATAAATGGGCATGAAATTAATCATGGATCATACAATTGGTATTTCTGACCAACAATGGAATTTCATGGCAATTTCAATAATTTAATTTGAAGGCAATGTCAAACAAAATAGTATGTATATTACTCACCTCACTGGGCACTTTCTACTAGTATACTTTCCACTCCTTTCTTTCTTAATCCAATGCTTATGTTATTTATTCACTCTTGACTCTACATATTCAATTAATTCCAATTTATATATTATTTAACATAAAACTACATTAATTACACTTATATTTAAGAAATTCCTAAATTTTCCAAATCACTAAGGTTTTTCTGTGTAACATTCCATACTGGCAGCCTGTGCTCCTTAATCCATATCTCTTCCTATATTTATCCAAATACTTCAATTATTATATCTACTTAAACTAGACATATTAAGTTCTAACATATCCAAAAATCACATTAATCCCACTACTGCACAATTTATGGTGTAAATTTAAAATTAAGCTTACAACCAGCCCTACTACCCTACATTCTGCCTGAAATCTTATTCTGGTAGTCTATATTATTTTATCTCATAACTCAATCTATAATTATCCAATTATTGAAATTATTTTTCATATTGAAAATAGACATATAATATTATAACATATCCAAATTTCAGAATATTTGGATCACTATACAATTATTAGTGAATTTCCAAAATTAAACTACTGCCTTGAAATTTCTATCCAAACAGACCCTATTTCCATGCCTATAATTAATTTTGTGATCATCCAATTACAAAACAATTTTATTGTTATTTAGATAACGTATAAATGAACATCTTTCATGTCTAACACTTTCTCTAATTTAGAATTTAAGGTCCTCATATCCATAGAAATCAGTAACCTATGTTCTGTTTATCAGTCAATCCAGGCAGATTACACTTATGGATGAATATACCTTAAACCATAAATCCAATTTAAAAACCCTTTTACAAGACTCTATATAATACATAAATGAACACTTTTTATGTTGAACACTAAATCTAATTATGTCTCTATAATTATGTACAATAAAAATACAGTAGCATTTTTTAGAAAACCTAATTCCAGGTCAGTTATAGTTTTTACTCAATAACTCTTACCTCACTTCGAATTTTACAATTTCCTTTTTAATACATCTAATTAACATATTTATCTACAATTTTTATGTTTTTTCCATCCTCAAATTCAGTCATTAAAATTTCAAAATATTAGCCATAATTTACTGCCTCAAAATCAGATTTCAAAAACTATATAAACCCTAGCTCATTCTTTACATTTTTAGCTTAATTACCTCAATTATTTACTAAATCATGCTATAGAAATCTTAAATTAAACTAAAAGCTGAAGTTTATAAGGCTTTACCTTAAATTAAATACTTGGATTCCATCCTCTCTTTTCTCCATCAAATTGCTTGAATACAAGTTTTCTTCCATCTTTCTTCATCACTCTTCTTCCTTCTTCACTTGTCTTAACTTGGTTTGATTGCTATAGATTTAGTCAACTGGAAGTCTTTAGGAAACTAATTGATGGTTTATTTGATGTAGAACACAATATTTTACAAAGATGTGCTTTATAGCTCTATTGGTGATTTTGGATGGAATTGGATTGTACAAAGCTATTTGGAAGCTTAGGTGAGTTCTATATGCATCATTTAACATGTGTAAATGCTTAGAATTGAAATTGGAAACCTACCTTGAAAGTTGAAGTTTGGCCGAACCACCTAGTACTATTTATTGCCTTGTTTTTCTTTGATTTTTGCCTTGAATTCCCATGCCAATTTGAGCCATTTTGATGTTGTTTATTATTGTTTCTTTAATGCCTATACTATTGTTGACAATGTAGCTTGATATTGGTTGAATTGGGTAAGTCAATTTTGCACCCTAACCTAACCTATTGGCTTGCCATTGTATGCCCACCATGTGTTTGATGAAATGCCTAGTTCATTTGTCTTTGGCCTATTGTTTGCATTCCATAGGCCTACTGATTTTCCTTGTCGAACCAACCTTTGTTCCATACCTTTGTTGTTTACCATAGCCTTTATCCTTGATTGAATATTGTATATTGCAATGCTTTGATTCAAATACCATTTGATTTGAAAGATATTGATTTTATTGACAGTGATGATAGTATTATTGCATAATGGTGTTTATTGACATGATATTCATTTATATTGACCTAAACGTGGTTTGACAGAGTTGCCATACTGACAGGGTAGTGGGTAGACACTGTTAGCAATGTGCACATTGATATTGATGCCTTAGCTAGGAAGGGTTATTGGTCTCGACCATAGGACTTGATCAGTCTTATGCCTACTTGATATGTGATCAACTATGTGATTACACATAGTCTATGTGTTACAGGGCCTTATATCTGTCTTACCATATGATTCCATGACTTGATATGACCATTGATATTTTTATTGATTTCTGATACTGATTCTGTAAACCAACATGATTGACATTGTCCTATTGTTCCTTTATCATATATATATATATATATATATATATATATATATATATATCATTGTTCTATCTCATTTGCTTTGCGATGCATATAGATTCACCGAGTATCTTATGTACTCACCCTTTCATTGTTTAATCATTTTAGGAGAGGAGTCAACTACAGAATCCCGTCGTCTGTCATCCGAGGATTTCTGCTACAGTCATTTGATGTATATGTTCTGTATTTCTGTATTTTGATGCTCATACTCTAGTTGCTCCATGGGGTATGTATGGGTTAGTTAGGAAATGAACATGTATATATATGATACTTGATGATACATGAGTTATATGATGATTATATAATATGATATATGGATTATTACAGCCAATTGCAGAAATTGACAGAATGAATTACTGAATAACATAATGGATGATAACTAACTAAAATGGATAATATATTGTGGTTTATAGATTGTGTATATGATACTGGGTTCTACGGGTGTTGGTTGCCATTGGCATCTCCCGTGCCCTAGGACCGCCACGATCCAAAAATGGGTCGTGACAGAGGTGGTATCAGAGCTCTAGGTTGCAAACAATGGAATTTAGGTTACAGATGAATAGTACCCAAATTACAAAGGAATAGTGACTAAGTACATAATGGGGTAGAATTAAGTATACCATGGAGCATAGGATTTTCTTTGTCGTCTTTTGCTGTTATAGTATGTTATATGTTATTATTCTGTGTTTCTGTCATTTTCTAAGACTGTTTTCATTTTTCTTGACAGATTACAAAGATGTCAGATGAAAGGGACAGAGATACCAGGAAGGTAGAGGTAGCCTTTAATGAGTCATTGGTGAGGGAGATTGCAGTGTCAGAGGGTCCGTCTAGATCCCGACGGACTTCAAAGAATTCAAAGAGGGGCGATGACACCTGGAGAGTGGAGATGATGCGGGGTATGATCGAGTTACGAAGAGAGATGACTGATATGAGGCAGGTGCGACAGCAGGTACCGCCACCACCCGCTCCAGTAGTAGTGCCTCCACCTATAGTACCAGAGGCAGTTCTAGTGGCACTAGCTCCTGTGCAACCAGTAGGAGTTCAGAGGGAACCTGCTGTACATTGAGGCCGTGGAGTGATAGAGAAGGGTGGTTGTCACACCCCGACTACAGTGGTGCGACAGTCTTAGGGCAAGGGTAGGCTTAAGGCCACCGTAAACCCGTAAAACTCCCATATCCTGGATCTTATACATAATTTATATATATCCTCACATATATTTATCAATCAAGCATTCCTTTTAAGATTTATGAAGTCCTAATTTATATCTTTATATTTTATCATTTCATAATTTCCTCTTGTTCCTTACTGATCAAAAGATGTATCCCACATCACTAAGGAATAAGGGTAACCCATAATGTAACAATTCATACATCAAAATATTATCATCCCCAATGACCAACTACGGAGCTCTAGAGTATACTCCAATACATACTGTACCATAATACCATACAATGAATATACATAAATATATTGCAAAATAATTACAATGAAGGCTTCTTAGAAGAATAAGTCAAGAAACTTGATCTTCTCTACTAGCTCCCTCACGAGCTACACTATCACCTGAAAACCACAGAAGAAGAATGACCCTTCAACTCAGTAAGATATGAACATGCAATATGAAAGAAATATACATACATATATATATTAATCCAAAGGAAATATCAATTCCAAGAACATGGGTAAGAATCATCATATTGTTAGGCTTACAAGAATAGAAGTGCTCACAATTGAATAGCACTATCAAGTAACATGGTAGAACTACAGAGTGCATCAGTAGCCATGCTACCTATCACAATAGAGCGCATCGGTAGTCCTTGCTACCTTATCGCAAACGCAAGTTTAGCCAGACATACGCCTAGAGCTCATGGTCCCCTCTAGGTGGAACACTGGTAAAAACCCTACCAGCTAGGTTCCCAAAGTGCACGATGGACCAATGAATTTACTCTCATTAGGAAAAGCGTTCTATCCATAGGGTCATATGGTTACAATCTCATAAGAAACATATTGGTCGCAAGACCATCAACATAAAGCATAATTTCAACCAAGTTTAACAAGTAGGAATCATATGAACTTGATCCAAGAAGGTTGACCAAGTCACTTGCATTATATACATATTTATGGTAATCACATGAAATAAATGTTAACTTTCGGTTTTAAGATATCATAGAATTGTCATTTAATAATCCGATAATACTATATCAAATATATAAGAATCATATGGGTGAACATTAAGGATGCTTGGTCATATCATTTCAAAGAAGCAATAAGCAAATGAAATGTTCATACTTACTTCAACACAAATTACTCTTGAGTTTCCTTTAACAATTTGCTCAACAATAATCTCCTCAATTTCCTTAATTTTCTTCTCCTATGAAATTTCTCCAAATATTCAAAATTAGGGTTTACCTTAATCAATAATACTCATTATGATTTCTTAACATTTAACCATCTTAGAGTTTCTATTTTTAATTCCTAACATCAATTTAATTCAACTCTTAAAGAAAAATCTGAATTAAATTTGAATTTATTGTTCATGTAATTCATGACAGTTCATAAATTCTGATTCCTCAAACATTAATTACAATGTATATCCTTAAAATGCTTGTAATAAATTCCTTATACCATTAATTAACTATTCTAACTACTATAATTTATTAATCGAACAAGAAAATGACATTTGAAGAAATCTTACCTTATTTTTTCAAAAACTGATTTCCTGAGAAAATCTGCTTGAAACTGCCAATTGATGCCTTATAATCTAGTAATCTAGGAATCTAATGCATTAATTTTGAATATTAATGCACTAGAAAATAAATGGAACTAATCTGAGAAAAACCGAAGAAGAACGAAAAAAAGAAGAAAGAAAATCGTGCAGAAAAATTGCTATTGGCCATTGGTTAAATAGGCCATTGCCCAAAATCCCGCTCACCAGCACGCCTAGCCAACCCGCCTCGGCAATGCCAGCTCGCAATTCCCACTTCGTCAATCTGCTTCGGCAATGCCACTTCACATAAGCCAGCTCGCTAATCCCACTTCGCATATGCCTCCTCGCATATGCTGCCTCGCCAAACTCTCCTTGCAAACTCATTTTCGCATATGCTGCCTCGCACATGCTGCCTCGGCAATGCCTCTTCGCATAACGCCACCTCGCCTATTCCTCTTCGCCAAACTCTGCTCACCTATCTCTCTCTTCGCATATGCCATCTCGGCAATGCCTCTTCGCCTAATGCCACCTCGCCAAACTCTGCTTGTGAACTGCCACTTCACACATGTCACTTCGCCACTTCGCTTGCTAGCACTGCCGGCTCGCAAATGCCACCTCGCATTTGTCGGCTCGCAAATGCCAATTTATGCTGAACTGAAACCTTTTCTCGACAACTTACATTTAATCAGCTCACAAATGAGCTACAAATATCCAAACTTCCTGATTCTTTTTGTCACTTAAAATAGACATGCAGGGGCTCAACATATCCAAAATTCAAATCACAAAGGCAACTACACAGACTATGGTGACTCTCTAAATATCACCCAGACTTAATGCCCAAAATCCATCAGAACAGACCTGAGAAATCCCACTCTCTACTGTGTTATACTTATCTAAATCTCCTGAAATTTTATAGCCAACATTCTAACACACAAAGGAACATTTCTCATGTTTATACCTTTGACTCAAACTATCTCAGTCATTCCCAGAAAATTCAAACATACACAAATTTTCTGTAGAAATACTAAACCAGACAAGTCCTACTCAAATAGGCATAAATCCTCATACACACAGAATTTTACCAAACCATTTAATAGAATTAAAGGTGAGACATAGATCCATAACTTTTTTGTTTTACACTTTACCAAATTATTTCCTTAAGATCACGAAATCAACTTCCTAAAAATCCTGCAACCAGAAATTTCTGGATTTCTCAAACATTCATATTTTTAATTAATTAAATTTATCAAGCATAAAATTCATAAAATGACAGAAATTTAAAGATGTTACATTCTTTCCCCCTTAAATAAATTTATCCTCGAATTATAATAACCTGCCTTAAGCCTGAAATAAATGGGAATTCTTGTCTTGTATGCTTCGCTCACTTTCCCATGTATACTCTTCCATAACTTGGTTTCTGCATAAAATCTTAACCATTGGTATCTCCTTATTCCTTAGCTTCTTAACCATTCGATCTATAATTGCAATTGGGATTTCTTCATATGTCAAGTCTGGTTGGAGGTCCACTTCTGGCACTTGCAGCACATGGGAAGGATCGGCAACATACTTCCGAAGCATCGATATATGAAATACCGAATGCACATTCTCCATGCTGGGCAGCAAAGCCAACTTGTATGAAACTTCTCCAACCTAACTCAGAATTTCAAAAGGTCCAATAAATCATGGAGACAGCTTGCCTCTCTTGCCAAACCATAAAACTCCTTTCATTGGAGAGATCTTTAGAAATACAAGATCTCTAATGAAAAATTGAAGATCCTTCCTCTTTGGGTCGGCAAAGATCTTTTGTCGACTAAAAGCTATCTTTAATGTTTTTCGAATCAATGGAACCTTTTCTGACGTATATCTTATCAACTCCGATCCTTCGATATGCTTCTCTCCAAATTCATCCCAACACAATGGAGATCTACATTTTCTATCATACAAAGCTTCGAAAGGAGACATCTGAATTGTGGAATGATAGCTGTTGTTGTAGGCAAAATCTATCAATGGCAAGTGAGCATCCCAATTCTCTCCAAAGTCTAGAATGCACATCCTTAGCATGTCTTCTAGAGTTTGGATGGTCCTCTCTGATTGCTCATCTATTTGCGGATGGAAAGTTATGCTGAAATCAAGCTGAGTACCCATACATTCTTGCAATTTCTGCCAAAATCTCGAGGTGAACTGAGTACCTCTATTTGAGATAATCGAAACTAGAACTCCATAAAGTTTGACAATCTCATCAACATAAATCTGGGCATACTGAGAGGCTCCGTAAGTCGTCTTGACTGGCAAGAAATGAGCTGACATGGTTAGTCTATCTACAAGGACCCATATTGAGTCATATCCCCTTGAAGTCCTCGGCAATCCAACTACAAAATCCATAGTCACCCTCTCCCATTTCCATTCTGGAAATGACAACTCTTGAAGTAACCCCGATGATTTCTGATGCTCGAACTTGACTTGCTGACAAGTTAGACATTTGGCTACATATTTTGCAACATCTCTTTTCATTCCACTCCACTAATATGAATTCTTAATATCATGGTACATCTTCGTTGCACCTAGATGCATATTATACTTGGCATGATATGCTTACTTAAGAATCATATCCCTCAAATTATCAACTGCTGGAACACATATCCTGCTACCATGTCTCAACATGCCATCAGCCACATTAAATCCTAGAGCTTTTTCTGACCCTACATCATTCTTTATCTTCACCAACTGAGGGTCTTTGTCTTGAGCTTCTCTAATTTGATCAATGAGAACCGGCTTGACTTGGAAATTTGCCAAAAGCACTCCTAAATCTGACAATTCTAGACTGATTCCCATATCATGCAATCTCTGCACTTCCCTCACTAAAGGCCTTCTACTCACTTGTATATGGGATAAGCTCCCCAAGGACTCCCTACTCAATGCATCCGCTACTACATTAGCTTTCCCTGGATGATACAAAATTTCACAGTCATAATCCTTAAGCAATTCAACCCATCTTCTCTGCCTAAGGTTAAGATCCTTCTGTTGAAATATATATTTTAAACTCTTATGATCTGTGAAGATTTCACACTTCTCACCATACAAGTAGTGTCTCCAGATTTTCAATGCAAATACCATTGCAGCCATCTCAAGATCATGAGTTCGATAATTCATCTCATGCTTCCTCAACTGCCTCGAAGCATAGGCTATCACCCTTCCACTCTGCATAAGCACACAAACCCTACTATCGATGCATTACAATACACCGCATATCCTCCTTCACCCGACGACAAAGCTAAGACAGGTGCCGTGGTGAGACAAGTCTTTAACTTCTGGAAGGTCTCTTCATATGCATCCGACCATAGAAATTTAACTTGTTTCTGGGTAAGCTTGCTCAAAGGACCTGCAACTTTGGAGAAGTCTTGAACAAACCTCCTGTAGTAACCTGCCAAACCCAAGAAACTTCTAACTTCTGAAACATTCATGGGCCTAGGCCAGCTGAGAATTGCATTAACCTTTCTAGGATCCACTGCAATCCCTTTTTTGCTCACTATATGTCCCAGAAAGCCCACACTCTCAAGCCAGAATTCACACTTTGAAAATTTGGCAAACAACTGATGCTCTCTCAAAGTCTGCAACACAATTCTAAGGTGTTCCTTATGCTCTTCTTTACTCTTAGAATACACAAGAATGTCATCAATAAACACAATGACAAACTTATCTAAGAATGGCCTGAACACCCTATTCATCAAGTCCATGAATGCAGCTGGTGCATTAGTTATTCCAAATGGTAACACTGAGAACTCATAGTGTCCATATCTGGTCTGGAATGTCGTCTTCGATACATCTTCATTTTGAATTCTCAACTGGTGGTACCCCGACCTCAAGTCTATTTTGGAGAAATGACTTGCACTTTGCAATTGATCAAATAGATCATCTATTCTTGGCAAAGGATACTTATTCTTGATAGTTACCTTATTGAGCTGCCTGTAATCTATGCATAATCTCATAGAACCATCCTTCTTTTTTACAAAGAGTACAGATGCACCCTATGGCAAACTGCTAGGTCTGATAAATCCTTTGTCAAGTAAATCTTGCGATTGAGTCTTCAATTCTTTCAACTCAACCGGTGCCATACAGTAGGGAGGAATAGAAATCGGACTCATGCCAGGTAGCAATTCTATACTAAACTCTATTTCTCTATCCGGTGGCAAACTAGGTAATTCTTCAGGAAATACGTCCTGAAACTCATTGGCTATTGGAATCTGCTCCATGCCTCTCACTTCCTTACCAGTATCCTGGACATAAGCCAAATACCCTTGGCAACCCTTTCTTAACAACCTTTTTGCCCTAATGGCAGATATTTCATTGTATGGCACTTCACTTTGCTCCCCTTGAAACTCAAATTCCTCACCCTAAGGTGGCTTAAACACTAGCTTCTTTCCATTATAATCTATAATGGCATAATGCTTGGACAACCAGTCCATGCCCAGAATCACATCAAACTCTAACACAGGCAATTCAATCAAATCTACATTCAAGCTCTTGCCACCTATGCTAACCACACAGCATGGATAGGAGTTCTAGACTTCAATCTCTTCCTCTAAAGGAGTAGAAACAACCAACACACTTTCAAGCAATTCACAAGGCACATGCAACTTCTTAGCAAAACACGATGACACAAAAGAATGTGTAGCTCCTGAATCAAACAATACTCTAGCATTCAAGGCTTGAATCGGAAGAATACCTGTAACCAATGTGTTGGATGCTTGGGCTTCATGCTGTGCTAGAGCAAAAACTCTCCCTCTGCCTCTACCCATAGGAGTCGATCCAGAAGCCTGAGACTCCTGCTGACCTAATCCTCTACCAGCCTCAACAGTCTTGCCCAAAATACCTTTGCCTCCTCTTGGCTGCTGACTAATGCCCCTCTCTCTACTCATCTGAACTGTAGCCTGAGAAGCTTGAGGTCTACCTCCAAAGGGTGGTTGTGGACAATTCTTGAGAAAATGACCTTGCTGTCCACATCTGAAACATGCTCCCAATGCATAATGACAAGGACCACTATGAAATTTTCCACATAAAGGACACAGAGGTTTAGGAGCCCTAGGTGATGCAAAACTAGTTGATCCATGACTCATCTGAGAAGTAGGTCCAGGAGTAGTCCGACTCTGCTGTAGTCTCCCTGATGGTCCTCTATGCCCACTCTTAGGAGTTGACTGATGGGCTACTACCATAGTCTTCATCCCACTATCTGGTTTGGAAGAACTATCTGCCTTGAACTTCTTCTTCTCAACCTTTTTCGATCTGGCTTCCATCTCCCTGTTCTCAATTATCCTAGCCTTGTCCACCAGCTTGGAATATGAATCAAACTCAAGAGCAGCTAGGAGCTTAAACAATGGAATCACTAACCCTCTGCAAAACTACTGAATTCGTGCCGCTTCTGTAGGCACCAATGCAGGAGCAAATTTACTTAGCTGACTGAACTTCCTAGCATACTCTGAAACACTCATACCAGGGGTCTAAACCAATCTCTCAAACTCTAGGGACTTAGCTTCCCTCACACTCTAAGGAAGAAATTCATTCAGCACCAATTCCTTGAATCTTTCCTATGATAGATCCTCATTTTCCCGAAGCATACCAGAAATGCTTCTCTTGAACCAGTCCTTGGCCTCAGCGTTCATCAAATAGCCTATAAACTCTATGTCTCTTCTGTCAGGAATCCTCAGAATTTGCATTTTCTCTTCAATTTTCTCTAGGAAATCTGTAGGATCCATTTCCCCTTTATATTCTGAGGGCTTAAGCTTTATAAACCTCTTAAAGGATACCTCTTCCTCTTGACGTACTATAGGTGGTGGAACTACTGGAGGAACGGGGATTTCTGGAACTTGAACTGGAGGTACCTGTTGCTGCCTTTGCTGAGTGATAAACTCAGCTGTCATTGTATAGTTCCTTTGCAGCTGGTCCAATTGCTGAGCCATATGAGCCACATCCATTGGTGGCATAAGAGGAGCCTCACCTCCTTCATTCCTACCTACAGAGCCCTCTTTAGAAGGTAGATCTCGCCTAGGACGGCCTCGACCTCGTCCTCTATCACGACGTGGAGGCATCTCGATACTGATAAGAAGAAGAAACATTATCAGACTCACTATGCATACTTAACGCAGATATATATACCAAAGGAAGACACAATTGAACGAAACACAATTCCTATGCTTCGTAGTTATCTTAATCAATACTTATACTAGTGCTCATGCATCTCTTTCTATCTCTTAGATTAAGGATTATAAACCTATAGCTCTGATACCACCTCTATCACACCCCGACTCCAGTGGTGCGATGGTCCTAGGGCAAGGGTAGGCTTAAGGCCACCGTAAACCTGTAGAACTCCCATATCCTGGATCTCATACACAATTTATATATATCCTCACATATATTTATCAATCAAGCATTCATTTCAAGATTTATGAAGTCATAATTTATATCTTTATATTTTATCATTTCATAATTTCCTCTTATTCCTTACTGATCAAAAGATGTATCCCACATCACTAAGGAACAAGGGTAACCCATAATGTAACAATTCATACATCAAAATATTATCATCCCCAATGACCAACTATGGAGCTCTAGAGTATACTCCCAATACATACTGTACCATAATGCCATACAATGAATATACATAAATATATTTCAAAATAATTACAATGAAGGCTTCTTGGAAGAATAAGTCAAGAAGCTTGATCTTCTCTACTAGCTCCCTCACGAGCTACATTATCACCTGAAATCCACAGAAGAGGAGTGAGCCTTCAACTCAGTAAGATATGAACATGCAATATGAAAGAAATATACATACATATATATATATATTAATCCAAAGGAAATATCAATTCCAAGAACATGGGTAAGAATCATCATGTGATTAGGCTTACAAGAACAAAAGTGCTCACAATCGAATAACACTATTAAGTAACATGGTAGAACTACAGAGTGCATCAGTAGCTATGCTACCTATCACAACAGAGCGCATCGGTAGTCCTTGCTACCTTATCGTAAACAAATGCTTGGCCAGGCATACGCCTAGAGCTCATGGTCCCCTCTAGGTGGAATACTGGTAAAAATCCTACCAGCTAGGTTCCCAAAGTGCACGATGGACCAATGAATTTACTCTCATTTGAAAAGCGTTCTATCCATAGGGTCATATGGTTACAATCCCATAAGAAACATATTAGTAGCAAGACCATCAACATAAAGCATAATTTCAATCAAGTTTAACAAGTAGGAATCATGTGAACTTGATCCAAGAAGGTTGACTAAGTCACTTGCATTATATACATATTTATGGTAATCACATGAAATAAATGTTAACTTTCAGTTTTAAGATATCATAGAATTGTCATTTAATAATCCGATAATACTATATCAAGTATATAAGAATCATATGGGTGAACATTAAGGATGCTTGGTCATATCATTTCAAAGAAGTAATAAGCAAATGAAATGTTCATATTTACTTCAACACAAATTACTCTTGAGTTTCCTTTAACAATTTGCTCAACAACAATCTCCTCAATTTCCTCGATTTCTTCTCCTATAAAATTTTCCCAAATATTCAAAATTAGGGTTTACCTTAATCAATAATACTCATTATTATTTCTTAACATTTAACCATCTTAGAGTTTCTATTTATAATTCCCAACATCAATTTAATTCAACTCTTAAAAAAAATCTGAATTAAATTCGAATTTATTGTTTATGTTACTATTAATGACAGTTCATAAATTCTAATTTCTCCAACATTAATTACAATGTATATCTTTAAAATGCTTGTAATAAATTCCTTATACCATTAATTAACTATTCTAACTACTATAATTTATTAATCTAACAAGAAAATGACATTTGAAGAAATCTTACTTTATTTCTTTAAAAACTGATTTCCTGAGAAAATATGCTTGAAACTACCAATTGATGTCTTAAAATCTAATAATTTAGGGATCTAATGCATTAATTTTGAATATTAATACACTAGAAAATAAATGGAACTAATCTGAGAAAAATTGAAGAAGAACGAAGAAAAGAAGAAAGAAAATCATGGAGAAAAATTGCTATTGGCACTGGGTTAAATAGGCTACTACCTAAAATCCTGCTCGCCAACTCGCCTCGGTAATGCTCCCTCGCATAAGTCAGCTCGCAATTTCCACTTCGCCAAACTGATTCGACAATGCCACTTCGTATAAGCCACTTCACGAATCCCACTTCGCATATCTAATTCGCATATGCTAATTCGCATATGCTACCTCGCATATGCTGCCTTGCTAAACTCTCCTCGTGAACCCTCTTCGCATATGCTACCTCGGCAATGCCTCTTCGCATAATGCCACCTCGCCTATTCCTCTTAGCCAAACTTCTCTTCGCTTAACTCCACTTCGCATACTGCCGCCTCGCCTATTCCTCTTCGCCGAATCCCTCTTGGCATATGCTACCTCGCATACGTCTCTTCACCAATTGCCACCTCGGCAATCTCACTTCGCCACTTTGCTTGCTCGAATTGCCGGCTCGAAAATGCCAGATCCTACTGAGTTGAAACTCTTCCTCGACAACTTATACTTAATTAGCTCGCAAATGAGTTACAAACATCCAAATCCTCTGATTCTTTTTGTCACTTAAAATAGACATGCTGGGGTTCAACATATTCAAAATTCAAATCACAATGGCAACTACACAGACCATGGTGACTCTCTAAAATCTACCCTGACTTACTGCCCAAAATTCAGCCGGACAGACCTTAGAAATTCCATTCCCTACTGAGTTATACTTATCCAAATTTTCTGAAATTTTACAGCCAATAACACAACACACAAAGAAACATTTCTTATGTTAACACGTTTGGCTCAAACTACCTCAGTCATTCCCAGAAAATTCAAACATACACAGATTTTCTGCAGAAATGCTAAACCAGACAAGTCCTGCTCAATGTAGCATAACTCCTCACACACACAGAATTTTGCCAAACCATATAACAGAATTGAAGATGAGACATAGATCCACAACTTTTATGTTTTATATTTTATCAAATTATTTCTTTAAGCTCATACAATCAGCTTCACAAAAATCCTGCAAACTAGAAATTTTTGGATTCCTCAAATATTCATATTTTCAATCAATCAAATTCATCAAGTATACAATTTATTTAATATGACAAAAATGGTAGATATTACAAACTTTCTTGAAATACATCAACAACAGGCTTGACAATTCAATAATGAACGTGAATTTGCTTGCTGTCCAAGATTAGTCAGCTTAACGATAAAGTAATAAGGGTTACCAAATAGTAACAAGCATTACTTCATGTATAAAGGTAAAACACTTGGAACAACGTGTTATATAAAAGATTAAATATAAGCTAAGTTTTGGTATCATCAAAATACACATGAGGACAATAATGTTTTCTATTTTGATAATGATAAAACTAATTCCTTTGAAAATACATATATGGCTTAACAAATAATAATAATTACCAATTAATTCAATTGAAAATATATGCATAAAAGATAAAAGAAATCTCTCCTTTAATATATGCATAATTTTTAATGATCAAACGATATATCTCTCCCATATATCTTTCTCCCTTAATAATTAAACCAAATATTTCTCCCTCTTTTTGTCATAATAAAAAAAAGGTGAAAGCATGCTCAACATAATCAATAGATATTCCCCCTTTGATAAAGTCAAGATATGCACACTAATGATTCATATAACAAGAATGATCAACAAATTATGCACAAATATCATCAGAACACAAATAAGTGTAAGATCATTAACAATTATATCACATTAAGCACAATCTCCCCTTAAACCACCATCACAAGATATGCATACAATCTCCTTAGTAGGACAAAAAGAATGATAATCAAATCTCCTCCTTTTTGTCAAGATCAAGAAAGTAGATAATCTATGAATTTGCTCAAGTACTACATTCTCCCACTTAAAGTACCAAACATACCATGTGCCAAAAGATCACACATCATTGACAATGATATAATATTGATTGAAAATGGAATAACGAAACTTCACAAGAATTCCATTAATTCATTTATCAATTATTGCAATTATAACACATATGCAGAAATTAATTCACATAAGAAAATAATCATTTGAATGTCAAGAAATTTAGAAAAGAGAATATATTTTTTACCTTTCTTACCTTTCATGCTTCTATAAAGCTTAAAATCAACACTTTTATCTTTCTCCCTTTTTGTTGATACCAATTGTTGATGTGCTCATAAAAGTGAATTATGGTTTGGTATTATCTATCCCAAATCCTTTTAGGAGCTCTTTGATCTCATTCCTCACTCTTGGATGTTGAACTTTTTTTTTTGTTGATGAGTGGCATTTTGAAATACATTTTTGCTTTCAATTTCGCTTTCATGCTTAATGCTTTGGTCTTGATGTTGCTTCATGGATCATATCTCCAATGACTTTAATAGAGCCAATACCAATGATTTTATTTTTGGAATTTTCTCCAGGGCTTACATTTTCTCCATTCTTGGTCTCCAATTGAATGAAATTTTGATTTGGCATCTGTCATATGTTTTGGGCATCTATTATCAAGCACCCATTTGTTCTCTCTCTATAAGTTCTCCTACAAAACAAGAGTTTTATATTTTTGTTAGTACCCAAGTGCTTTTGATTTTATTTTTGTTAGTACCCTTAGGAATCCAAATACTTTAGTTGTTGGATTTGATTCTTTTGGAATCCAAACCTTTCCAATGGTGTATGATTTCTTAAGTTTAATGGGAATCTATACAATGTATGACTATGAAAATGACAATATGAGTACTTTGTTAAATCCTTGAGTTGAATTTTCATTTTCTTAAAAAAGATATCATATTTCTTTTCTTTGAAATCAATTTTGTAACCCAATCCAACTTTATCAAAAACATCTATTTGTGAAGCAATAATATCTTCAAGAGTTTTTCTACTAATGGTGAACTTTCTTAATTTTTTTTTTTTTTTTTGAATCCTCTAGCTTACTCTTGACCATATCATACTCATTAGAAAATTTTTCAAATGAGCCTTTTATTTAAGCCAATTGAGACAAGTTTAGTTTTAAAATCTCATCAAAATTTAGTTTTGATTCTTGTAAAAGCTTCTCATGCTCATTTTTTAAGTGACACAATTTTAGTTTTAAAACAAAGTTATTCTTTGTTATTTTTATGAAATTGTTCATTAATTCATTAACTGCATCTTGTAATTCATTGAACGTATAAGGTATAGAATTTATCTACTTTTCATCTTGCTCATTCTCTTATGCCTTGAAGCATATGTTGGCTCCTTCATCTGAAGATTTTTCATCCCTTGAAGTGTTACTTCCACTCTAAGTCGCATAAGCCTTGTTCTTATTTGTGTATTCTCTTTCTTTCTTGTTCTTGAAAATGAATTTGTTGAATATGCTAAACTTTCTTACAAGTAGCATTATTTCTTGTTCATCTTCTACACTTGAGGAATCCTTTCTTTTCTCAATTGAAGCTTTGAAAGAAATGGACTTCTTAGTGATACTTTCTTTGGCATTCAACTTGCTCTTCTTCTTATTCATTTCATAGGTTGTCGAATTTCTAATGAGTTTTTTCTACAATCAATGTTATCAACTTTTTGATTCCTTTATGGCATCTACTTTGGAATTCCACTTCTCCGACAAAGACCTCAAGAGCTTAAAGATTAGTTATTTTTTAGTAAAGGTTGTCTCAAAGTTCTTTTAGCTCATTCATAATGGTTGTGAATCTTTTGTACATTTATGCAATCAAGTCTTCCTTTTTCATTGCAAAATTCTCAAAACTTGTAGTGAGGATGTTTATCTTTGAATCTTTTACTTGGCTTGTACTTTCATGAGTCATTTTCAATATCTTCCAAATTTCTTTATCATATTCAGAAGTTGAAACTTGATTGAATCTGATTTCATCTAATGCTCAAAAGAGAAGGTCCACCACTATATCATTCAACGCCAATTTCCTCTTATCTTCTATGGTGTAAGTGGAAGGGTCTTTGGGCTTTGATGAGCTTTCTTCTTTTGGAATGACTGGGCTATTCTCTACAATATCCTAAAGGTCATAAACTTTTGATCTTATGTGGAACCTTAACCTTACCTTCCATTGATTATAGTTTGAACCACAAAACAATGGAGGTCTTATGCTATATTGTCCTTCCTTAAGTGGAGTCTTTGAAAAACCTACCATAACAATCGTTAACTGTTAAAATTATTGGATTTAATTTAAAAATAGAGTATAAGCTATGATACCAATTGTTGAACCTTATATTGTAATTCCTAGAGAGGGATGGAGATTAATAGGAATTTAAATTTTCTAATATAATTTAACACCCTATATGCAATATATACTATCAATTATAATGCAAGTAATGTAAAGAGAGTAAAGGGCATGAAATTCTTAGCCAATTTTATAATGGTTAGAAGCAAACTCTTCTCCTATGTCTTCTTCTCCCTAATCCATGACTTGAAGTTCCATTAGTGATCCAAGATTGCATCCAATGCTTTGCAATAGTTGAATTAGGATTTTGCTACAGTTCTCTGATATTTTGCCCATAATAGTTATAAGAGATTTTACTCTAGTTCTTATAGATTTCGCCCACATTCAAAAGATTACAAAAGTATTGAGATTTTGAATCTCTCAAAAATTTACAAGAAAGCTCATACAATGATAGGAATTAAGCTCTCTAGCTTTTACAAGAAGAACACACAAGATATGAGATAAAGAACAAAGTATTCTAAAAATAGTGTATAACTAAGAAGCTTGAGGGTTTAAGTTGTAAGACTTTAATTACATGGAATCCTCTTATCATTCACTTGAGAACTTCATCCATTTATAACTCTTGACTTTAGACTCAGAAATATAGTCGTTATGACTTGAAAATGATATTTTTGGCGCTTATATTAAAGTACAATAACTACTTGATTTTTTTGCAGATTTATTTGAAAGTGACGGGTTGTTACTTTTCAGTAGGGAAAATACCTAATTCAGGGCCTGTACTTTTATCAAAAGCTCAATTTGAGTCACGTAAAACAAATCGGTTTAATTTTCCCTTTTAATTCGATTTTTGATTTAATTAAGGGTTTGATCCGTTAATTATACTAATATTGTTAGTTGTAGTACTTATTCTTATTTTTTAATTAATAAAAAATATTAAAATAACAAAATTATATATTTAATTAAAAAATATTAAAATTAAAAAAAATTCAGAAAATGATTTGTATTAAAAAATTTAAGAAGAAATAATATAATTTCTTTTTAAATTATTTTTTAAAATAAAAAATATTTTTATTTATTTTTTATTTTCAAAGTTGTCAAAAAATATGAAAATGAATTTTTTAACACTAAAAAATATTTTTTAAGTAAAAAATAGGATGTAATTAATTAAAAATATTTTTTTGTCTTTTTACGGTCCTTATTGACCATATCTATGGTCAATAAGTTGTCAAGAAATGTCCTTATATTTTATTTTTAATTAATTACATTCTATTTTTTCTTTAAAAAATATTTTTTAGTATTAAAAAATTCATTTTCATATTTTTTGAGAACTTTGAAAATAAAAAATAAATAAAAATATTTTTTTAAAAAATATTTTTTATTTTAAAAAATAATTTAAGAAGAAATTAAATTATTTCTTCTTAATTTTTTTTAATAAAAATCATTTTTTGATTTTTTTTATTTTAATATTTTTTAATTAAAAATATAATTTTATTAATTTAATATTTTTTATTAATTAAAAAATATGAATGGATCCCACAACTAACAGTGTTAGTGTAATTAACGGATCAAGCCCTTAATTGAACTAAAAATCAAGTTAAAGGGGAAATTAAATCGATTTATTTTACGTGACTCAAATTGAATTTTTGACAAAAGTACATGCCCTGAATTTGATATTTTCCCCTTTCTAGTAACATTCGTTATTTTACTCTGTAACGATCGTGAGGTTCTTGGTAATAAGTATGAAGTTGCTCTTGTCTGAATCTTCCCAAATTCTTCTTGATGGGTGATCGTTACAAATGTATAACGAACGTTCTATCTACTTGACTACTATTGGGAATAACGTTGATTACTTTATTGAATTGATAACAAAATATATTAGTAATGGGCAATAATAGTTCAATAATATGCTTGAATTTGCTCACTGTCCTAGATTGATTAACTTAAGAATAAAGTAACAAGTGTTATCAAATGGTAACGAGAGTTACTTTCTATAAGGGCAAAACACTTAAAACTAGGGAAGGAATTAGAACTTTAAACTTGAGGGCCAAAATTATTTCGATAATTACTATATATAAATACTCACTTAAAAATTATTATATGAAGAAAAGTTACAACTATACAGGTTTAAAGTTTATCCTCTAACAACATATTTTTATATTAAACTATGAAAGAATTTCAAAAAGAATAATATGTATATTTCTTTCATATAAAGAAAAGAAAAGAATGTTGGAATTTTTATATTTTGTCACAAGTAATGTAATTATCAGTTTATTATGTATATAAATTATCATGAATTTTAAGTTTTATTGACCCTAAAAATCCAATATTTAAACTATATCAAGAATCCAAAAAATTCAGTTTTTAAAATAGCAAACATCATCTAAATGGAGTATAAAACAAGATCTAAAATTTACAGACTATAATTTGGCTTCTTCTATAATTTGTCCTTTTTTTTTTTTTTTTATTGATCATACTTTTTTTCTCTCTCTTTTCCTCTCTCAAGAGTCTAAAATGATTGAAGGGTTATAAAAATAAAGAAAATTGAAGAGATATATAAAATAAATTTTGTTATTAATTTTGTTGGACGGTATTTGAGAATTAGGAGACAGTGTTTACAATTTTTTTTTTTTCTTTAATTTAGTTAAAATAAAAATTATGGACTAAGTCAAGATATTGGGCTAAATAATAATAAAAAGTTGCATTATGCATAGGCCTATTTTTATTGTGGGGCCTTTTTATTTTTGTTTTTTTGTTAGGGGCTCATGTTATAAATAACTATTAAATATATATAGATACATTGGAGTGTTTTTTTTTTCTTCTAGGGGCTGTGGCCCCTGTGAGACAATAAATGGTTTTGTCTCAAATTGAGAGTCTGTTTTGTAAAAAATACATCAAATTTTTACTTCGTAAACTTTTTAGAATTCAAAAAATTTTTGTAAATTTTTTTTAAAAATTATAATATTATAATATTTTTTATAACGAATTCAATGACATTTTTTGTATGAAATAAAAATCAAATAGATATAACAATATATATTAGAAATATATTAAATCTAAACTATTAAATTTTAATATTTTAGATTTAACACACTTATATTATATTTTTTTAATCCATTGTTTCATATAAAAAATATATTACTAAATTCGTTATAAAATATACTATAATATTATGATTTTTAAAAAATTTTATAAAAATTTTTTAGGTTAAAAAGATTACATAAGAACGACTAATGTGTTTTTAGCATAACAATCTCTCAACCTTTTCGTCTCTGCTTAGCACAGCAAGTTAAGTGAAAGATTAAATATAAATTAAGTTTTGATATCGTCAGGATATACATGAGGAGAATAATATGAAATAATAAAAATAAGTACATCTAAGATCTAAGTATACAAAGGTTAAAATGGTGACACCTTCCCTATAAATACCACACACAGATGAGATAAAGAATTGTGCAGCCCCTTCAAGTCTATTTTGTAGTAGTCCACTTTCAGTTGATAATAACAAATGGGTTCAGTGGCAACTACAAGACCTCATGTAGTCCTTGTCCCATACCCTGCACAAGGGCATGTTACCCCTCTAATGCAACTAGCCAAGCTCTTACACTCAAAAGGCATTTACATAACTTTTGTCAATACAGAACATAATCACAAACGCTTAATTAGGTCCAAAGGACAAGAATTTGTCAATGGGTTATCTGATTTCAGGTTTGAATCAATACCAGATGGGTTGCCTCCTTCAGATTTTGATTCAACCCAAGATGTCCCTTCACTAAGTTATGCCACTCAAAATAATTGTTTGGGTCCTTTTAAAAAGCTAATTGAGGATCTAAATTCATCTTCTGTTTTTCCCCCTGTTTCTTGCATTATTTCTGATGGAATTATGAGCTTTGCCATTAAAGCTGCTAAGGAATTTGGCATACCAGAAATCCCGTTTTGGACTGCTTCAGCTTGTAGCTTCATGTGCTATTTGCATCATGCTGAACTTGTCAAAAGGGGTATTGTCCCATTCAAAGGTATTATTATTTAGTATTCAAATGTTGTTTCTGTTCTGTTCTGTTTTTTTTTTTTTTTTCCTTGGTGTCACTTTTTATAAATTATGAACTTTAGGTGTTTTTTCAACTTTTCAATTGTTTCTTATATGTTTTTGGTTAGTTTGTTTCAATTGTTTTGATATTTTTATATATTGTTAATCTCTCAGAACCAATTGCACTTTTCACTGAAATTAATTTAGAGACTAAAAATGCCATATTTGAAATATTATGTGCTAATCATATATATATATTTGATTCAAGTACTTCTGATTAATAACTGTTTAAGAATTAATTAAACTTTCGAAATAAATTAACTTCACATATGTTTCTAATGTGTTTCAGATGAAAATTTCTTATGGGATGGCACACTCAATACACCCATTGATTTCATTCCTGGCATTCCTAATATGCAACTGAAGGACATGCCTAGCTTCATCAGAGTCACTGACATAAATGACATAATGTTCAATTTTTTGGGGTCAGAAGCACAAAATTGTCTAAAATCTTCAGCAATTATTTTCAACACATTTAATGAATTTGAACCCCAAATATTTGAAGAAATAGCTGCCAAATTCCCAAATATTTATACAATCGGTCCATTAACCCTTCTTGAAAAGAATATAGTACCCGAGACCAAATCCAATTCATTAAGATCAAACTTATGGAAGGAGGACTTGGAATGTTTAAATTGGCTTGATATGAAAGAACCAAACTCTGTTGTCTATATAAATTATGGTTCAATTACTACAATAACGGATCAACATTTAGAAGAATTTGCTTGGGGTCTAGCAAATAGTAAACATCAATTTTTATGGGTTGTTAGGCCTAATATGGTAATGGGTAAATCCAAAATGTTACCTGAAAAATTTTATGAAGAAATAAAGGGAAGAGGATTGCTTGTAAGTTGGTGTCCACAAGATCGAGTACTCGAACATTCATCTATTGGTGCATTTCTAACACATTGTGGGTGGAATTCTGTGATGGAAAGTGTTTCTTCTGGTGTGCCTATCATTTGTTGGCCATTTTTCGCCGACCAACAAACAAATTGCAAATATGCTTGTAATGATTGGGGGATCGGAATGGAACTTAGTCATGATTTTAAGCGTGATGAAGTTGTGATTATTGTTAAAGAACTTATGGAAAGTGATAGAGGAAAAAAATTGAGGGAAAAGGCTATGGATTGGAAAAAGAAAGCAGAAGAAACTACAAATGTTGGTGGATTGTCTTATAATAATTTTGAAAGATTTATTAAGGAGGCTCTTAATTCCTTTACGGAGAATGGCAAATGAAATTAGGATATAAGCAAAATAATTAAGCCTCTAGCTATGGCATTAATTTCTTGTTCTTGCTTGGAAATTTAAATAAATAAATAAAAATTAAATATATATATATATATATATATATATATATATATATATATATATATATATATATTAGAATGTTTGTATTTACAATAACATTCTTAGTATTGGAGTATTAAGATTAGTCTTAGTTCAAATATGTATGTTGTTGAAGTAAAAGTGATGTGAGTGAGACCAGTTGGTACTTGGTAAGTATTGAGTGTTCCTCTTGATTATGTATCTTGCCAATTAATAAAATTTTCAATTTAATATATATAAAAATTAAGCCCTCGTTTGTGTGTGTAAATATAATTTAATAGGCATGAGATTGGAAGGTTGGGGTTCACCTTGAGTTATTTTCTTGTTACAAAATTCGTATATCCATTAACAAAATTCATATTTTCTTGAAGCCATTCCATCTTATCCTAATGCAACTCAAAGCATCGGCAAAACCATATTTTGATTGAATCAATTGGAGCTGAGATTTTTTTTATCGTTGCTTAAGTCCAGTTTGTTTCGACCAATCAAGCCTAATATTTTGTCTATATTTACATAAAAATCGAGGTAAATTGGATCCTATGTAATTATGATTTTCAAAATCAACTCATTTAAGTGATAAATTTCAAACAGAACAACTTGAGTTAGACTTAGAAATAAATCTACCCATTAATTTATTAGTAAAAAGTACTAACATGAATTAATACATTAGTAGAAACAAATTAAAGTGGATTAAAAAATGTTAATTAAGCTTAAGGACATGCCATTTGCCACATCAACCACTGATCCAAACGACATCTTATTGAATTGCTTGAGAGATGAAGTACAAAATGACTTTAGAGCTCCAGAGGTTATCTTCCAGATACATTCTATGAGCTTCAAAATCAAGTCTTAGAAAAAAAAAAATCAAAGCCTTATTGTATCCTCATATTTATGAAGCATATTCATCTGCCACTTCTTGTAGAATTTTAAAAAATTCCTGAACTTTAGAAAGCATTAGTTTATGATCTCCACCAGGGACCCCATAAACCATGTCTGGTTTATAGTTTTCAATTTGCCAATCATGAAATTCCCTTGAAAATATTTTGTCTTCCTCTCCATAGACATAAACTCTTTTAATTGATCCGTAACCTTCCTTGGTGAAGTTCTTTCTGTTAAGTAAATCTTCTTGGAACAATGATCCCTTCCTTGTCAAAATCTTTCCCAGTTCTTGATCCTTAAAATAATTAACAAATCTAATAAATGATGGAGAACAATATTATACATTTATTGATAATGGATTCATATGTGATAAATGTTTTTGTTTACATAATTATAAATGATGGAGAACAGTTCATTTGGAAAAATTCTTTAGGTTACATTTATTTTGATGGAAATGAAGAGAAAAGAAAAGAGAAGAAGGTAAATGGATATAATTTATTTTGTTTGATTAATTAATAAGGAAGAAAAAAGAAAAGAAATAGTTTCCTCATTTAAATTTTAGAATAAAAAAAATTTCTCTAACTAAAAAATGTGAGAAATAAAAATTATAAAAATATAATTTTTTTATTTCTCGTTACTTCTTTTTTATTAAATTAAAATGATAAATTTTCATTCATTTCTTTTATTCTACAAATAAAAAATTCAAACAATATAAATAAAATTAGATTTTTTTTTTTCTGTTGATTTCTCTTATTTAAATTTCTTTCATTTTTCTGCATAATTAGTGGACCTAAGATAGCTGGATGAGGTTGTATACTCTCTAACTTATTTACAATAATTCATTTAGTAAATGTCCATATCTTATTCAATAATGAGCCACAATTCCCATCATAGCTACTTGTCAACAATAATAATTCATAACTACTGTCATTGGCCACTTGCCCATTACCATTTATTATAGGGATTGAGGAAGACTATTATAAGACAATCCACCAACATTTGTAGTTTCTTCTGCTTTCTTTTTCCAATCCATAGCCTTTTCCCTCAATTTTTTTCCTCTATCTATAGTGGACCATACCGTTACCATCGTTTTATGGTGCTTGTAATAATTTAACAATGATGGTTTAAAAGCCCATACATTTTTTCTGTTTTATAATAATTATGATATGCTTATATCATGAGACCAGACAATTTTTAATCTCTGCTACTACTTACAAATTCATAATTATTTGCAACCCTCAATATTGGTTAAATTTTCATTTCAAGATTAATATATAGATGTAAAATATGAATTTTCTATATTTTTTTTTTCTAAAAAAGTATTTAATCATCTTTATATATTTAGAGTATAAGTCTAAAAATTTATTTGACTTTGATAATTTTAGGAGTGTAAATGAAATTTGAAGACTTTTCAGGATGTTGATGTATAATGGATAAA
>CANXYC010637077.1:0-19655 GCA_948193065.1 Aleurites moluccanus | reverse complement strand
TAAAAAAATAATTACGTGAGTGGGCAATGATTATTTTTTTTCACTTAATTTGTTCAAATAAAATTATTATTATATGAAAAATTAAAAAAATAAAATAAAACTTTCATATGAAATATTTTGTTCAAATATATTAAAAATATTCTATTATCTCACTTATTTATTTATTTATTCATTTAATTTGTTTAAATAAAATTATTATTAAATATTCTATTAATTGTATCACATTTATTTTTATTTAAAATATTTAAAATTAAGTAAAAATCTCAAAAAATAATATTAAAAAAATGGAGAGATAGGAAATGAACTGGCTCCATTGTTTTATCAACTAACAATCTTGTCAATTTAGAGCAATGGTTAGTTTCAACCGTCAAATTTTTTTTAGCACGGAAAGAAAAATTACTCCTCCGTTTTTTTTTTTTTTATTGTTTAAAATTTTATATATATATATATTAAGATAGTTATTAATTAAATTATTATATTTTAATTAAATATTATAAAAGTAAAGTAAAAAAAATAAAAAAATAATAAATATTATTATGAAAATTTATAATTATAATTAAAAATATAAATGGATAAATTTTTAAAATATAAATAAAAATATAAATGGATAAACTTGAATGGTATATATAATTAAATTATGCTTATAGTGTATTAGTTTCAACAACCATTACCAATGTACTCTGCGTGCTGCTTTGATTTTATTGTTCAATCTAAAATCAAATAATACACTGTACAATGTATATAATAATTTTTGTTTTTAAATTTATAAAGTTTCTAAACTTTTCTTTTGGAATTTAATATTTTAATTTCCAATTTGATGAAACCCCTCCCAAATTATCTAAATCAAATCAGCTCAAAAACTGGGGACAAAAGCAAAAATCTAAACCAAGATTTTCCCTTATCTCACACTTTCTCCACCTCGGTGTGTGTAAAGACCAGACACATCAATGGCGGACAAGCCAAGCAGAGCGTTGGTACTGTACGGAGATGGATTGGCTCATTTCATCGGTCATTCCCACACTCATCATATGCACTCTCTTGCATCCAAAGCTGCCTGCGGTTTCTTGAGCCTACCCAATGCCCCTCCCTCAGGTTTCACTCATTCTCATCCTTCTTAATTACTCCTTGATTGTTTGTTCTTTTAATTCATACTGTTATTTACTCTACAAATTTCCATAATCGCAATTCTGGGTGGTACTAGTTTCACCATTTTATTTTGTGATTACTGATTAGAGCTGGGTAGAGCTGTTTAATGTTGTTTAATTTGACGTTCTTGAATTCTGCTGTTATGGATTTTTTGGCCTTTCCCATTGTTAATTCGTAAATTAAATCAAGTTTCATGGGTTCTTATTAATTTCCCAGTTGTGTTGATGCTGTAATTTGTAATCAATTTCGTCTCAGTTTTGAGGTATATTTCATATCCAATCTTTCTATAGGCGATTATGTAAACATGCTTAACTATGGGTAAATCAATTCTTTATTTACTGCCCGTTGAATTTGAAGTTGTTCATAGCTTGATATGTTTGATGCTTGCACTTTTTTTTTTTTTTTGTTAATTAGGCTCTAATTGGGTTCGAAATTGCAAACTAAATACTTCAAAGACTTAGAGATAACTGTACTAACAATTAGCCAAAGCTCATTGAATCTTTAAAGTCATGATGTTTTCTGTTTATGATTATTGGGACTCACTTGGATTTAGATTGCAGAAAGCGAGGATGAGAGAATAGTTCGGGAGTTTGCATATTTGTTGGATGCGTATGACACTTATCAAGACACGGTAGGATTTCTAAATATTTTTCTGGAAATAAGAATGTGCTATTTGTTGATAAAGTTTTCTGATTGTTGTTCTTGATTTTGTTAAAGAGTAACGAGAAGGGTGCCTCGGTGCCAACCACAACTCAAAGGTATTGTCATTTTTTTTTGTTGCTTTTCTCAGAGGTAGTTGGCAGTTTTTTTTTTTTTTTTTTTTTCTGTTGTCTATAATAGAAAGCGAATTTTTCGATCAACATTTGGATAACATCAGTTGCATGCTTCATAATCTCATTTCAGGTTCATGGGAATGAAAGCTGCTGTTGTGACAATTAATCTTTCTTTGAAATCTTTTGGGAACAATCTTGGCTTCACTGTGTTGTTATTCAATGATTTAAATGGAAATGATCTTTCACTTTCAGGATCATCAGTTGATTTTATGACCTCTGAGTTATTGAAGTTGCTTGGATTTCAAGAAGGGAAGGCAATTGGCATCAATTTGTTCTAGTAGTTGTGCACATGGGAAATGGTGAACGGGTGAGGAGTGAGAGCAACTTTGCTGCCAGTGATGTAGAATATATCAATGCTCTGGTTGGTGGTGTGATGCACACAGCACAACCTGGTTCTGAAATTGGTTCCCGCCTGCACTTTTCTCTTGTGATGAGCTATGGAAATGTGAACGAAATCGACTGTACCAATGTATCAGCTCAGATGTCTAAAGATGAAATGAACTCTAATATTTCAATGCTCCTCCCTCGACAAAGTTACACAATGAAAGGAGAAAAGCCGCGGCATGATGTTAGGTAAGAGAAAAAAAAATTGGTTGATTGTTGCAATACTTTTGCATTCTTATGGATACAGCTAACTCGTGATCAACAGGCACTATTGTCCAATGTTAGTTGCTCAATGGCAGTATGGTGTAACCCGCATGGATATGGCAGAGACATTTTCTTTTAAAGATTTTAAAGAGGTACAATTTAAGTTATCTAGTCATATATAAAGTGGTTCTTGCAATCAATTATGACATTTTTCCTTTCATCTGTCCTAGTTGTATTAATCAAACCTTTATGATCAAATGTCCCAGTGCATTACTCATGAACTCAAACTTTAGATTCTCATTTCCATCTATGTTTTCCTTTTACAGCATGGTGGAAACCTCGTAATACCAGCTGACAGATTTATGCATGAGGTTGCATTTAAGCTTTGGAAAGCCCCTAAATACGGAGCATAAACTGGGTTCCCTTGAATTCTTGTAATAACTAGTAAGTGACACCATTGGTAGTCCAACTTTTTGGTCCAAGTAGGAAAAGATAAACCAGAGCGAGGGATATTGCCTGAATGCTATAAGCTTCTGTAATCCTTTTCAATGTTGTTATCTATTCTGGGCAATGCCTATGCACTCCCATGTAGCCCAAAGCGAGGGGTCTGAGTAGCTAACTAACGGTAAAAACCATTTTGCAGTTCGTCTCAAAAGTCTCTATTGTTATGCTCAAAGCAAGTTTCTGATGTTTGGTTGGAGCTCTATAACGATACGCATACTCTGTTCTTGGCTAGAAATACCTATTGTGATATTGTTAAATTGGACCCTTTTTTCAGTTGAATATATAGACCAGTTTCTACCAAGAAAATGTACTCGTTCCAACATCTTATCATAGAGCCTTTTATTTAGATGAATGTGAGAACACCGTTTGGGGGCAGAAGTTTGACCAGAGTTAGAAGTTGAAATCAATTCAACAAGGAAGTAAATCAGATTGAATCCTCGACTTAACTTTCTCCTGTTCAATTTTTCACTTATTTTAGTAATGTCACTAACATTCAATTTATACCAGCGAAATAACCTATGTTTATTTTTATTTCAACAAGGTTTGGACTTTTGGCAGTAGCTACATGCCCAGCATCAAAAGAGACGTGCAAAAGCTTCTCTCTCAAATCAAAAAGATTCACGGAAGAGCTTTGTGAAGGAAGGGGCAAACTACCCTCTCCGCAAACTAATGGGTGATAAGTTACAATGCCAACCAAATTCTTGAGATCACACACCATCCAGAAAAATGCCTGAAATAAACAGTAGAAGACAATTGTTCAGAACAACTCTATAATCAGTTGAGTGTCACGATGCTGGGCATAGATATTCTCCTTGCATCAAACACCTGTTTCATGATCCCATTACTCTCTGTATTACGAGTTATGAACACTTCCAAAATGAGCAAAAGCCTAGACTGATTAATCTTCTTCCCAAAAAATAAAGCTTTGACATTAATTACAAAGTAATTCTAGAACTCTAACAAGTTTTTCACACAGTAAGTACCCATGAAAAACCAGCCCATTAGGAGGAAGGAAAATGAAAACAGCCCAATCATAAAGGGCCAGCCAACCAAAACAATACCCAGGCAGAGCACTACTGTGAAAGGAAGGAAAGATCTGATTATCGACTTCCAGTCAATCCAATACCCCCTAAACAGTATTAGAGCTGCCACATTTATCATGTTCCAATCCATTGATCCGCAACAACAAAGTCGATTCAGGCAGTTGGCAACAAAAGAATAAGAGTTGCATATGAAAAGGTTGTAGGTTTTATGCTCAAACTGTCGACTGCTTGACTGTAGAGCCTCATCCCATGTGATAGCAGTCCCATACTCAGTATGCATATAGCCATGCTCGCATGTGTGCCCAGCTAGGTTGGGGGGAAAGCAGCACTGATTTAACAACTCAAAATTGTCAACAGAACAACAGACAGCATACTTTTCATGAAGCAACGATGAGAAAACATACTTTTAGATTTATTCATGATTCCAAAGTTTGGCATCTTGTTTTCCCAATATCAAGATTTGACTAACTAGAAAACAAAAATCATTGTGTTCTGCAAATGTTTTAGATTATTATTTAAGCCTATAACATAAACTCTGCATTACATGGTGCTATAAGCATGAATAGTCCTCCACTTGTATGAAAGCAATCTCTTAATAAATGACTATAATATTAGCAAGTGTGTGCACAGGCATGTGTATGAGAGAGAGAAATAACACAACAGGGTGAATTAGTAAGAACTCATGAATCCATACCTGCTCTCTATTCAGTTGAAGATATCTAGCCACTGCACCAAACGCAAAATCATCAATGTTCACAAAACTGGATCCTGCAAAGTCTAAGATAGTTCCATCCTCCCTGCAGATGCCAACATGCCCAATGAAAGGTGCCAGCCATGAGACAACTGGGAGTGGAGTCCAAACTAAACAGCATGGAAACTTGGCTTTCTTTGGATCAATCTCATCCAGTGGCCACAATTCATGCTGAAACCCTGATGCAGAACGCATCTGCTCAATGTCAGAAGCCACTTTAACATCCATTTCAGAAAATCTTCCGTGTGGCATTTGGCTTTCAGCAATTTTCTATGGCTGATCATCAATATGTCAAACTACACCCTCAGACATAATAGACCTGTTATGACAATCAAATGGATCAATTATCATATCACCAACATCAACAAGACAGTCTTGCTAGAAACTCAAAAATTATGCTTGCACATAAGATAATTACGGAGCAGAACCACACAATTAAATAGTAAAATTTAGGATTTTGACTCATTTTCAGACCAAGAGCCCAAGCATTGGTCGTACCTGATATAGATGCATTGTTGAGTTTTTTTATTGAAAGCGTGAGTGTTTAGAAAACTTAGCTGGTAACACTAACTTTCCTAAAAGGTTCGCAATATATTTCTCCCTTTGTGTTAAAATCATTGAGAATTTATAATATGTCGCAAGATCCGGAATTCGGATGCAGTATCTATAAGTGTGTAGGGATCTCTTTCTTTCTCTCTTTTTTTAACCGTTGGAAATGTTTTTTGAGCGAAAGAAGAGGGAGAATATTTACTAATAATTGAGGATTTTGAAATTATCAGTGAACAAACAACCAACTTATCACTGAAAAATGGTTGAAAGAACAAAAAATCCGACATCAAACACAGCTACGAGCAGCAATTGATGTTTGACGCATGTCTAGCATAGTTAGCAAAAAGCAGGTTTTGGTTTTGGGTGTCAAACCAAACTTCACTAGTTCAAACAGCCCTTTTTAATATTTTAATTTTTACAGATCAGTTTGTTTCCAAATGCATTATTTCAACTGGGAAATTATTGCAAGTAAACTTTATTTACATGATGCCTCCATATGAAACTGGAGTCAGTGATTCACCGCTCCACAATGTTTATAAAGTTCTGATAGCACATGTTAACCATTCAAAATCATGATATCTAATTATAGTCGAACAAAGATTTCACAATTTTGAAACCATTATACAAATACAATGCTCCCAAGCTATATTTGTTTTGGAGGGAGAACAAATGAAATAACATTTGAAAAGAGTTCCCAATTTTGTCCTATAGCATAATCAATTTTCAGCATTCAAATGCTAATTATTTGCATAAGGAGAAAAATCATGGCATGATCAACTTTTTACACAAGGAATGCTAATCTTGCAAGCATTCAAATTTTCCCATACCAATGTTTATTGTTGAAATTGTTTATTTATTTATAAATGAGAAAATCTCAAATGCACCAAAGGAGGGAAGGTGAGATTCTAATGCCATGCCATTGATTGATCATTAAAAGCTTTACACATGTAGCTATAAGAGCTTCCAATATCTCCTGTACCCTAAATATAAACCTAATCAAACAACTTACCCCCCACAAAATTTTCGAATTAACCATCAAATGCTCCACTTTTACAGTAGCTGGAAAAACCCACAACAGAAAGTTTTCATTTTTGCATCATATTTCATAATTTTCTAGGCAACCAAACAGAACCCAGAAGACATCTCCGCTCAAATCAACATAAACCCAAAAAAAAAAAAAGAGAGAGAAAACAAAAGAAAAAGAATTAATAACTGATAGTAGGATACTGACCAGTAAAAATAGGCGGCTGCAAAGGCAAGGGGCGTAAATGAAATGGCAAATATCTTGAAAAAAGAAAGGAAAAAAGATCAGAGAGTTGATAGGAAGCAAGAAGAAGAGTAAAAAAGAAGAGGATGAAACGTTTCTTTTAGTGTGGCAGTTGTTGAGAGAGTTGCTGAAGGTTGTGTTCATAATGTGAAAGATAACAGAAGCAGAGATAGCCAAAGAGGCGAAGACCTCTTTAATGGAAGAGCGGTGGAATTAAGAATTAAATAATTAAATAATAAATTGATAAATCTAAAAATTAAAAATAAAAATAAAAGCTTTTGCTTTTGGAACGAGAAAAGGAAGAGATGCATGAATATGATCATCCTTTTTCCTCACTGTTGCCTCCATGGGTGGGTCCCCCTAATTTTCTAATCTCAACTATACTGTTCTTATTTAATAATAAAGATGTTATATATTTTTTTCTTAATTGATTGAGATATTGTGTAAACATACAGTTTTTTTTTTAAACGTAGGTACAATGAATTTTATCATTCAATTTATACCCAAAAATAACCATTAAATTAATGAGATTTTGGACTTTTTAATTCGAATTTTAATTTTTTATAAAAATTTAATTATTTTTAGTTTTGGTTTAATATTAGTAATAAAAAATCTAAATAATTTAACTGAATTATACTTATAAACACATACACATAAAAATATACTTATAAATATATTTATGCATAGAAAATATTGGAAAAGTACAAAATTACTATGTGATGCTATTTTTTTATTGAAATGGGTTTGTATTTTTTTTCCCTTTAAATTATTATAATTTTCTCTATTAAATAATTCAACGCGAAAATATACTTAAAATATATTTAACTTTTAATTATTTTTAATAATTATTAATTAATAATTATTAACAACTGTAATTAAAAATATTATTTTTTAATAAAATTTTATAAATGTTTGTTATTTAAATGTTAAATTATTATTAATAGTATATTTTATTTTTAAAATATTATTATGTATCTTAATTATTTTTTAATGTGTAATAGATAAAGTTTGTAGTTAAAAATTATAATTAATAATTTTATTAATTTTTTCTAATAAAAATGAATATGACAATTTTTATAAATATTATTTATAATATTTTAATAATTATTTATTATCATTATAGTCATATCAAAAATGAATATTAAAAAATATTTTTATTAATAATATTTTTTATAGGGATAAAATAATCTAAATTTAAATCAATTACCAGAGGTTGGAAAAAAGTAGAGAGTTTTTTAAAACAACTATTTAGACTAATTCTCCTAATAATTGTCAACTGCCGTTTTATTTTTTCGTGATATAAAATTTCATTAAGATGTCGTGGAACTCATTTTTCAATTAAAATTAAAATTTCAATTAATTATAAAATAAAAATACTTTTAAGACCAAAAAAAAAAAAAAAAAAAAAAAAAAAAAAGTAGATTCAAAACTAAAAAATTCTAAATCTCAAATCCCATGCGTACCGAATTTTTTACATTTTTCATGAAATCACAATTAATTATGTTTGAAATTGTAGAAGAAACTCACATTGAACAATTTTTTCCACATAAAGAGCTTTATGATGTAAATCTAACATTTGAATAGGTTTCTGTTTTCTTCCACAGGTTACTTGGAAAAATTGAATGGTACAATTTACAATTCATCTTCATAGGATAAATTATTGTACACCGAAATATAATTTAACGATAAATATATATTTTTTGAATAAAATAAATTTAGGATCAATTCTCTCTTTTTCGATACTTCAAAAAAAAAATATAAATTATTAAATAAAATAAAAATATATATTTTTTTTCACATTAATATAATTTTATATGAGTGTATTTTCAGTTTAGTCATACATGAATTTACTTCAAATATAAATAATAAAAAGATGTTTCCGTTATATATAATAATTTTTCATTAAAAAATAAAATTAGAAATATTTAACACATGGTTTAATTGGACTTATAGAGAAAAAATTGTTAAACAATTTGAAACATTTAATTAATGGCAATTGCATTAGACTTGTACATATCACTTAAAAAGTACTTAAATTGTTTATTAATTTATTATAATTATGGAAAGTGATTAAATTGTTTATTAATTTTTTTTAATTATGGCATGTATTGTATAGTAAAACATTTAATTAAGCCAATAGATTGTATGATAACATTGGCACACTAGATAATTAGCTTTTTTTTTTTTTTAATTATAACTAATAGTTAACAAACAAACAACAATATTTATTACATTGTTAAGTTGTTAATTTTATTATAGTAGATGATTGTATACATTAGAAGGATTGTACATTATTGATAATATAATGAAAAATCATATTAAATTTTTTTTCCAATTTTATAATATTAACATGGTATCAAAGCGAAATTTTTTGGGGTTTTTTCCTTTCTTCTCTACAAGATGAATCACGCTTTTGTTGCTGCAAGAGCAGAAGATCACCCCTCGTCTCCGTATTATCTTTATCCAAGTGAGAATCCCTCACTAATTTTGGTTTCGCCATTATTGAATGATTCCAATTACCATTCTTGGTCTAGATCAATGAGAATGACACTATTGTCCAAGAACAAGTTACAATTTGCTGATGAGACAATTCCAGTTCCTTCATCTACAGATGCGATATATGGAGCATGGCAAAGATGCAATACAATGGTATTATCATGGATACTCAAGGCAGTAACTCCTTTTATAACACAAAGCGTTATTCGGCTTGATAATGCCCACGATGTGTGGAAAGATCTTAAAGATTGATTTGTACAAGGAGATGCTTTTAGAATATCATATCTACAACAAGAGATCTACTCTTATCAACAAGGTGATTCGATGGTCATAGATTATTTCACTCAACTCAAAGTGTTTTGGGATGAATATATAAATCTCAGGCCAGTTCCTTCCTGCTCTTGCAATTCTGCTTGTAGTTGCGGTGTTATTAATGCTTTCAAGAAGTATCTTGACAATGATTACATTATCAGATTTCTCAAAGCTATGAATGAGAACCTTAGCACTGTTAGATCACAGATTATGTTGATGGATCCATTGCCTTCAATAAATAGAGTTTTTTCATTAGTTGTGCAATATGAAAGACAATTGGTTTCTATAAAGCCAGCCCCACATGAATCTCTAGCTTTTGCTGCCAAGACATCTAGTGATACACATTATGGGAATAACAACAATTATCAGAACAGAAGATATTTCAATACAAGTTACAAGAAACCTTTATGTTCATATTGTGGTATTGTTGGGCGCATAGTGGATAGATGTTATAAGAAGCATGGACACCCACTTGGGTTTAAATCCAATTTTAGACCAAGAATGATAAGACCATCTGTTGTGAATGTTAATCAAGTGGAGGAGTATTTTTCTAAGACATAACCATATGAGATTCACAATAATGGGCAACAGTTTATTGCAGATAATACACAGTCAGGGGTACATAACAGTAACAATAATTACTTGCAGCAAGGAGTCAATATTGAACCACAACATTACAACATGACTGCAAACACTACAACCACACCTAACCACTCAAATCCATTCACTCAAGATCAATATCAACAAGTCTTAAACCTTCTCCAAAATTCACAACCATCCCAGTGCTCAGTCAATCAAAATATGACAGTAGCACATTCAAATGGTTTGACTTCTATCAAAACACCACATATAGCCTCTGGTATTTCTGTATCTTTATTGTCTAATCAAAACTTGTGGATCTTGGATACTGGAGCAACAAATCACATCTGTTGTTCTTTATCATTTTTTCAAACTTATCAACCTGTCATAAATGTTTTTGTAAAATTACCAAACAATGAATTGATATCAGTACATCATATGGGTACCATAAACTTTAATGATTCTTTTGTTCTCACTTATGCTTTGTATGTTCCACAGATCACCTATAATTTGATCTCAATTAGCAAACTTACCTTGAACTCTAATTGTACTCTTTCTTTTCAATCTGAACTTTGTCTCATACAGGATCTGCCAGCTTTGAAGATGATTGGATTAGCTAAGCAAATGGATGGCCTATACCACCTAGTTCAACCCATCTTCCAAGCTTCTGTAAATAATTGTTCTTCCATATCCAATGTAGACTTGTGGCACTATAGACTAGGGCATGTTTCAACCAATAGGATAAGAGAGTTTAATAAACTCAACAATAATATTGTAGTTTCTCCCTCTTATACTTGTGATATTTGCCCTTTAGCCAAACAAAAAAAATTGCCTTTTTCTAATAGTACTAGTACTACTTCTGCTGCATTTGATTTAGTTCATACTGATATATGGGGTCCAGTAGAAGCTTCATTCACTGGCCATTGTTATTTTTTGTCAATCGTTGATGATTTCACAATATTCACATGGGTGGGCCTCATGAAAACAAAATCTGAAGCTAGATTATTATTACAACAGTTTTACTCACTCATTCAAACCCAATTCAACACAAAAATAAAAACAATAAGATCAGATAATGGGTTGGAATTTCAAATGTCAACCTTTTATCATGATCATGGCATTATTCATCAAACCTCATGCATAGAAACACCACAGCAAAACATTGTGGTAGAAAGAAAACACCAACACATATTGAATATTGCAAGAGCCCTCAAATTCCAAAGCCATTTACCTCAAAATTTCTGGAACTTTACTATGTCTCATACAGTTTTTCTTATCAACAGAACACCAACATCACTTCTAAATGAGAAAACACCATTTGAAGTTCTTTATAGCCATAAACCTGACCTGACAGAATTGAAAGTTTTTGGATGCCTGTGTTTTGTCTCAACAATTCTTAGAAACAGAACCAAGTTTGATCCCAGGGCATCCAAATGTATTTTTCTTGGATATCAAAATGGTACTAAGGGATACAAAGTATATAAACTTACCACCCATTCCATTTCTGTCTCCAGAAATGTATTTTTCCATGAACAAATGTTTCCTTTTCAAAACTCCACACCATCCTTTGATCACTTTGTTTCACCAATACCATATAACGAAGCTGATACTTCTCATATATCATTAGATCAATCATTTGAAGTAGAATCACCTTTACCAACATCAAATGATCATCTCAATCTACAACCCACACCTCAAAATATTAATCCTGAAACTACCTTAGCTACACCACCTAGAAGATCCACCAGAATATATCAACCTCCCAATTATCTCAGAGATTACCACTGTAACATGGTACATTCACTGCTTCAGTCAAGTCCAATCATCAACACTGCTGCAGACTCTATTCCAGGAACTCCACATTCCCTTGCTCATGTCCTTTCATATAAACATCTTTCTCCTTATCACTCTGTTTTTCTGTAAATATCACTACCATTTCAGAACCAAAAACTTACTCAGAAGCCATAAAAGATTGCAAATGGCAGACAACCATCCAAAGTGAATTGCAAGCCTTACAAGATAATAAAACGTGGGAATTGACTCCTTAGCCACCTGGAAAGAACCCCATTGGCTGTAAATGGGCCTTCAAAATAAAATACCATGCTGATGGAATGGTTGAGCATTACAAGGTGAGGTTGGTGGCCAAGGGCTACACACAGCAAAAAGGGATAGATTATATAGATACCTTCTCTCCAGTTGCCAAGATGAGTACAATAAGGGGATTGCTTGCTATTTCAACTATTCAAAATTGGATTCTTGAGCAATTGGACATAAACAACGCTTTTCTTCATGGAGACTTAGAAGAAGAAGTGTATATGCAGTTACCAAGTGGATTGAAACCCACTGCACCAGACCAGGTTTGTCATTTGTTGAAGTCTCTCTATGGCCTTAAACAGGCAAGCAGGCAGTGGCATTTCAAGCTTACTCAAGCTTTATTGACTTAACATTACAAACAAGCCCATTCAGATTGCTCTATATTCATTAAAGGCACAGGAGAAACATTCATTGATTTGCTAATATACGTAGATGATGTGATCCTTGCAAGTCCATCATCAAAACTCATACAACAAACAAAAGTGTTTCTCCATACAACCTTCAAAATAAAAGACCTTGGTCAACTTAATTACTTTCTGGGATTTGAAATGGCAAGAAACTCAACTGGAATGTCAGTTTGTCAATGCAAATACACCTTAGAACTTCTTAATGACACGAGATTTCTTGGATGCAAGCCTACTAAGACTCCCATGCTACCTACTGCAAAAGAAATATACACTGCCACTGATCTATTATCAGATGTCACTGCCTATCATGTTCTCATTGATAAATTAGTCTACTTAACTAACACAAGACCAGATTTGAGCTACTTTGTACAACAACTTTCATAATTCCTAGATAAACCCACATTGGAACACATGGTTGCTTCACACAGAGTACTTCGATACCTTAAAACGGCTCCAAGACAAGGCTTATATTTTTCTAGTCAGTCATCTCTCCAGCTGCAAGCATTTGCTGACTCAGATTGGGGCACTTGTCCTTTATCACGAAAATCAGTGACTGGTTATTGTATTTTTGTTGGCACATCTTTAGTCTCTTGGGAAAAAAAAAATCATTGTTGCTCGTTCTTCCTCAGAAGCAAAATACAAAGCTTTAGCTGCTGTGTCATGTGAAATTCAGTGGTTAACATACTTAATGCAAGATTTACAACTCACCTTCCCTACACCTGCTTTACTATTTTGTGACAACTTATCTGCTATTCACATTGCTCATAACTCAATATTTCACGAACGAACAAAGCACATCGATATTGATTGCAATGTTGTGCATGAAAGAATTCTAGCAGGTCTCATCAAACTTATGCCAGTCACCACACATCATTAGCTAGCTGATTTCTTCACCAAAGCACACCACTCAATCTCATTTCAGTCATTCTTAAGCAAGCTGAGTGTTATTGACATATACACTCCAGCTTGAAGGGGGTATTAAACCAATAAATTGTATGATAACATTGGCACACTAGATAATTAGTTTTTTTTATTATAATTGATAGTTAACAAATAAATAACAATATTTGTTAGATTGTTAAGTTGTTAATTTTGTTATAATAGCTGATTGTATGTATAAGAAGGATTGTACATTATTGATAAAAAAATGAAAAAGCATATTAAATTTTTTTCCCAATTTCAGAATATTAATAATTGCATTAGACTTATACATATCACTTAAAAAGTACTTAAATTGTTTATTAATTTATTATAATTATGGAAAGTGATTAAATTGTTTATTAATTTATTATAATTATGGCATGTATTGTATAGTAAAACTTTTATAAATTATTTTAAATCGAAATTATAAAAAATTATTATATAATAAAAGTTATATAAAAAATTTATCTGAAAATAAATTATAGAGATTTTACTCTATATAAAAACAATAATCAAATTTAGCATGCAAGTTCGTTATTAATTGGATGCAACAATGGCCAGATTTAGTGCTTTGCTATCGATCCATCATTTTGAAAGTTAATTTTACGTAAAATAAAATGGACTTTTGCACCTAATGCCTAAATTAAAGCGTACAATCATAATAATTAATCATTTTTTCAGGAACGAATTTAAAAAAAATAAAATAGAAATATAAAATTTACTTTCGAAGTATAAATATTATAATTATTCAAAATCTTTATTTTTAATTTAAAATTAAAATAAAATAACATTTCATTACTAAAAATTTCATTATTAGTTTTTTAAATAAATAAAAATATTAAATTTTATTCATACTTGGAAAGTCTAAAATAAGTTATATATAACTATTTTTTTATTTGAATTTCTATTAAATTTTACCTAACATAATATATATATATATATATATGTGTGTGTGTGTGTGTAAAATATTCTACTTAATATTTTAATGAACAATTATTAATGGTACAAAAATAAGTCTTAATAAGATAACAAATATAACATTTTAACTCAAAAAATTTTAAATTTAAATATATATTTTAATCAAAATTTAAAATTTATTAACTTATAAATTTATTTAACATTAATTTTATCGATAAAATTCAAATTCTAATTTACTCCTAAATAATCTTATTTTACTATTATATTAAAACATCAATTATTAACTTGTGAAATTAAATAAAAGGAAGAGGAATATATTTTAATAACAAAATAAAGTAAAACTCAAATTTTCTTTCAATAATTTAATAATCCAATATTTATTTTATTGTGAGATAAAAAATATAATGAGTAATTAAAACCCTTTAAAACTTCTTATCTATCAAAAACAAAGTCACATTTTTGCTTTGCATCTTTTGTAACGAAAGGGGGAGTTTAAGGTAAGGCAAACCATAATTATACAGTGTACTATCTTTTGCTTCTTTCCATTTTTTGCATGCAATAAGATAATTTATGAAGATAAATATTTATATTTATAATCAATGAGCTAATTTTTATTACCTACACTCACTTTTTTCTTTTTCTTTTTTCACTCGTCGGAAATTATAATTTACTTTTTTTTTTTAGTGTAGTTAAAATGTTAATTTATTAATATATTTCTATTTAATATTTTATTATATCACATTTTTATTAATTAATAATTAATTAAATATTAAATTAAATAATATATGAACGTAGAAATTAAATGAAATTATATTGGTAATACAAGAGATTTGAAAACTAAAATTTTATATGTAGTAAGACTTAATATTAAATAAAATTTTATTGATAATAGAATTTTAATTTATTGATTTGTATAATTAGTATTAAAAAATTCAATAATAACTATTTCCAATATAATTATTTATTAATATAAATGAAGAGTATTTGTAAAAAATATAAAGTAAAAATTATTATTTTAACTAAATTAATCATTTTTCTTAATTTGTGTGAAAATAAAAGTATGTCTATCTTTTTCGAACCGATGAAATAATATTTATATATGCCCATTTATATATGGAAAAAGATAAAAGTTATTTATATTTTTATAGAAATTAAGAAAAATAATTAATTTAATTAAAATAATAATTTTATTTTAATATTTTCATAAATATTTTAAATCAAAAATAATTATTGTTTAATTTTTTTTAATATTAAGTATCAAAATAAATAAAATTTTATTATTGATTATCATACTAACAACTTAACCCTTTCATTATTTAGTGAAGAATATGAATAAATATATGCATATTTTAATTAATAATCTAATAAAATTAATTAATAATTTATTGATATATATATTAATGGCGTAATATATTGAATAAAGATATATTAATAAATTAACTACTTTAAAAAATATGAAAGTGACCTATAATTTGAAACGGATGAAAAAATAAAAGGAATTTATCTTATCCTGACAAAGGAATATTAAAAAATAAAAATTATAATTAATGAGCTTATTTGAACTTAAAATTTGAAATTTACTCTTCCATCTAAAATAAAAAAATAATAATAAATTCAAAAGATGATATATTATGTTTTAAGTTTAATTTGATATTTGATATTATAATTATTAATAAAAGAATTAAAATATTTTTAAAATTTTAATTAAGGGGTGTATTGAATCAAGAAAATTAATGATTTTTATAAATTCTTTTAAGCGAATGATTTTTGTAGAGTTTTATGAATTTTTAATAATATTTTACAGAATTTATAACCTTATAAATGACTTTTGTAGACTTTTATTTTATAAATAAAAATAAATTTTTATAAATTTTGATTGATTTATAATAATTATTTTAATATTTGTAGGAAATGAAAATTTCTTATTTGAATTCATATTAATAGTAGATTGTTATTCCTAATAAATAATATTTTTTTAAAAAAATGAAAAAATAATATTATCAATGTTAAATTAATTAATCTTACATAAAAAATAAAATAAAAAATTTTAAGTTTTCATATTAAATATTCTACTAATTAACTAATATTTATTTTTAATATTTTTAAATATATTAAATTTATAAAAATTTATAAAAAAAGTAAAATAACGAGTATAGGTAGAATTTTAACTTTCTCTATATATATTCCAATTATATATATATTAGTTCATAAAAATATATTTTGCACAATTTATTGTTAAAAATATTTTTTTATTAATTTTTATGCATTATAAAGAGGTAAAAATATATACATATTATTCTAAATAAAAAGGTATATTAATATAAAGTTATTATTATTATTATTATTATTATATGTCGTTTTCAATATTTTTATTTTTAACTTTATATATTAAAATAAAAATTTAAATTATCAATTATAATATATTCAATAAAATAAATAAAAAATTATGATGAATATAATCAAAATAATTATATTATAATATATTAAAATTATTAAACTATCTTATTTTTTTATATATATTTTAACTTTATTTTTTATTCTTCATCTAATTTGTTAAAATAAGATTATTAAATAAAAAATTAATAAAAATCTTAAACTCTAATATTAAATACCTTATTAATTACCAAATATTTATTTTAATTATTTTTTAACTACTTAAAATTATGTAAAAATTTCAAAAAATTATAATAAAAAATAAATCAAATAATAAAAATAGAGCGAGTTTCAAAATTTTATTTATATTTAAACTTTAATATATAATAGTTAGTAAAACTCGTATTTCATGCAGCTTATTATTAAAAATAATTTTTAATTATTATTTATACTTGAAAAAAATACATAAATATTGTTTCAAATAAAAGTATATAAATATAAATATAAAATTATTATATTTTTATATAAATAATAATAATTATTATAATTAATTTTTATACTGATATCTCCGTGAATATTTTTATTTATATATATGCTAATATAAAAATTTAGATTATTAATTATAATATAAAATAAAAAAGGGAGTTATGAAATAATATAATAATGAAAATAAATAAAACATATTTAAAATATTATACAACTTATATATTTTCAGATGAATGATGTTGAAAAATGAATTCATTATTTGCAATAATTTTTTGGTTTAATTTAGTTATTTGTCTTGTAGTATATAAAAAATAAAAGTTATTCAAAATATTTCAAAATCTTGAGAAGAAGTGAAAAAGAATTTTGGAAAAATTTTATTAGTACTAATATATAAAAAGTCATTTAAAATTTTTAAAAGTTAATGATTTTTGAATACTGGTAGACTTTTAAAAATTATATAAAAGTTTTGATTGAATATCTATTAATTTCCACATACTTTTTTTAGAGTATTAAAATTTTTAATTGAATACAGCCTTATTTTTATAGAATTTTTAAAAATTTGAATTAAATACACATTGACTTTTTAAATTTATAAAAATTTTTAAAATTTTAAATCGAATACACCTCCTAAATATATAGTTAATATTAAATTTTAAATTAGATAGAAATTAGTAAAAAATATAGAATAAAAGAATAAGGATAAAAATATCATTAGATTTGTAATAATCATCAAGATTATATATATTTAAATTTATATTAAAAAAAGTTATAAAACGACAAGAATACAATTGACAGTAATATAGAAGGAAGAAATAATTTTCTTTTTTTTTTTTCAATTGAAGATCTGTTTTTTGGGCTTTCATATGTAAAACTGTAACACCTTAGCCTAAATCCTGATAGGAACCTTTAGGGAAATTATTTTCCTTTCTTTATGATGTGTTAATATGATATGTGAATGCATGGAATATATATATATGCATATTATATGACCTAATTTTTAGGCCTAGAGTTAGTTTGAAGTCAGTTAGGATTCAATCGGGTAAGTTTGAAATTTTTGGTAATTGGGGGACTAAATTATAATTTTACAATTTTTCGAGATTTTATGAATTTATCAGTATATTTGAGTAAAGGAAAGAATAAAAGTGAATGTAAATGGTCTTAAATTATTTATTTGGAGATTATATGGAAAAATATACCCGGTTGGAGACAATTTAGTGAAAACAGCTCAACGGGGGCGTTTGAGGGGTTTCGAAATAAATTAAGGACCTTATTGTAATTTTACCTTGAATATGGGATTATAAAGTGTGTGTGATTCTATTATAATAGTTTAGGCTTGATTAAATCTAGCCGTTAGATTAAATGATGGAAAATCGGACGGTTGGATCGTTCGGGAGCATTTTAGCTATTGTGAGCTTACCTTATTGGAGTTTTGCCCTAAGGTTTATAATTTGGTGTGGATGATCTGATGTAAGCTTGGTTTACTTTGACTTTTGATGGCCAATGGGATTAAAGTATGAAAATTGAATGGATGGATGTTGATTTTAAACCAAATGCACCAATATTTTGAACCACCCAATTTCTTCATTTATATAAATACCAACTTCAGCCATTTCCTTCTTCATTGAGTTTGTGTTGTAGAAAGTTTCAGTTTCTCTTTACCTAAGGTACGGCCAAGCCTTCAATCTTCCATTTCTTATGATTTTCCTTCCATTTTTGATGGAAATCCATCAATTTCAAAGTCCTAAACACTAATTAAACCTTTAAAAGCTTGGAGGAATTCATTTGGGCAACTAAATAATCAAAAGAAGGAATTGAAGAATTTGAGGTAAGTTGATTTCTTTGGAAATCTTTTGGTTTAATTTTGATTATATGATGATTCTTGTTATTATTTAGGATTTGGATTAAAATTTGGATGGTTGAATTGTGTTTTGGAACCTAAATGGAACTTAGGTTAAATTATATGATTTTAGTTGTTTTAAAGCTTTAAAGATGTTTAATTTATGGTGTTTGTTATGATTTATTGGTTAAAGTTTGAAGTATATTGATTTGGAGTAAATTTCCATTTTGGTCGAATGCTTTGTCCATTAGGGTTAGGTTGGTTTGTTTTGTTTTAGGTGTTTGGAATGTTTAAATGAGGTATTTTGATTATGGAAATGAAGTTGGCATTGTTAGAATTTGGAAATGAAATGAAATACACGATGAGTAAAGTTTATGAAATGAAATACAATTTTATCCTGTGATATCATATGTGGTTTGGCTTATCTTTTATCCTTATTATCCTTATATTATTGTTAAAAAATTCTGCAATTTATTCCATTGCACAGTTATTGAATATACAGTTATTGAACCTACAGGCCATATATGGCATTTCTTTATATCTTGCTATTA
>CANXYC010637074.1:0-13209 GCA_948193065.1 Aleurites moluccanus | reverse complement strand
CTTATTGAGCATAGGTTAGAATTTGATTTTTAATTAAATCATAAAAGGGAATTTGATTGGATATTCTTTTCTATCATTTAATTAAATGATTAATGGGTAAATTAAAATTAGTTAGAATTATTTTTAAGTTGTGAAATTATTTAAGACAAAATGGCAAAAGGGTAAATAAGAGGAACTATAGGCCTAATTGTGAGATGAGTAGGTTTTGTATATAAAGAACACTTAGAAAAAAAACTTCATCTTCTCCATTTGCTTTGGCCAAACCTCACATCCACCATAGCCAACCTCCATTTTTCTTCATGCATCACTTAAATCTTATGATCTAATCAAAATTCTTTCACAAATAAATATCATCTCTTTACCTAATCAAGCTTTTTGGCTTTAGAATAAGTTTTTAAGCAAGTTTTCTTCAAGTTCCTATATCAAGTTCCACAGCTTTTCGAACAAGATATGGTCACTATGAGTTTCTAGTATTACCATTTGGATTGACTAATGCGCCAGCTGCATTTATGGACTTGATGAACCGGGTCTTCTAGCCATTTTTGGACAAGTTTGTCATTGTGTTTATTGATGACATTCTTGTATATTCTAAGAGTGAAGAAGAGCATAGGGAACATCTTAGGATCGTGTTGCAGATTTTGAGAGAGCATCAGCTGTTTGCTAAACTTTCAAAGTGTGAGTTTTGGCTTGAGAGTGTGGCTTTCTAGGGCACATAGTGAGCAAGGATGGGCTTGAAGTTGATCTTAGAAAGGTGGATGCAATTCTTAGTTGGCCTAGACCCACAAATGTTTCAGAAGTTAGAAGTTTCTTGGGTTTGGTAGGCTACTATAGAAGGTTTATTCAAGACTTCTCCAAGATTGCAGCTCCTTTGAGTAAGCTTACCAAAAACAAGTGAAATTCCTATGGACAGCTGCATGTGATAGGAGTTTCCAAAAGTTAAAGACTTGTCTCACCACAGCACCTATCTTAGCTTTGCCATCTGGTGAAGGAGGATATGCAGTGTATTGTGATGCATCGAGAGTAGGGCTTGGTTGTGTGCTTATGCAGCATGGTAAGGTAATAGCCTATGCTTGTAGACAGTTAAGGAAGGATGAGGTGAATTATCCAACACATGATCTTGAGATGGCTGCAGTTGTGTTTGCCCTGAAGATATGGAGACATTATATGTATGGAGAGAACTGTGAGATCTTCACATAATATAAGAGTTTGAAATGTATATTTCAGCAGAAAGATCTTAACCTTAGGCAAAGAAGGTGGGTTGAATTGCTTAAGGATTATGACTGTGGAATCTTGTACCATCCGAGAAAAGCTAATATAGTGGCAGATGTATTGATCAAGAAGTCTTTGGGAAGCTTAGCCCATATCCAAGTAAGTAGAAGATCATTAGTGAGGGAAATGCAGAGATTACATTATATAGGAATCAGTTTGAATTTGTTGGATTCAGGAGTGCTTTTAGCATATTTCCAAGTCAAGCCGGTTCTCATTGATCAGATTTGAAAAGCTCAAGACAAATATCCTCAGTTAGTGAAGCTAAAGAGCAATGTGGGATTAGAGAAAGCTCCAGAATTTTTTATGATTGATGGCATGTTGAGACATGGTTACAGGTTATATGTTCCAGCAGTTGATGGTTAGAGGGATATGATTTTTAAAGAAGCATATCATGCCAAGTATAATGTGCATTCAGGTGCAATAAAGATGTACCATGACATTAAAAATTTCTATTGGTGGAGTGGAATGAAAAAAAATGTGGCTGAGTTTGTGGCAAGATGTTTGATTTGCCAACAAGTGAAATTTGAGCATTAGAAACCTTCGGGACTACTTCAATAGTTACTTTTGCCAGAATGGAAATGGGAGAGAATAACCATGGACTTTGTTGTAGGGTTGCCAAGGACTTCTAGTGGGCATGACTCTATATGGGTAGTTGTTGATAGATTGACCAAGTCAGCTCACCTCTTGCCAGTCAAGACAACCTACACAACTTCTCAGTATGCACAGATATATATTGATGAGTTAGTGAGACTCCATGGAATACCTGTTTCCATCATATCCGATAGAGGTACCCAGTTTACTTTAAGGCTTTAGTAGAAATTACAAGAGTCTTTGGGTACTCAACTTGATTTTAGCACAGCTTTTCATCTGCAGACGAATGGGTAGTCAGAGAGAACGATCTAAACTGTAGAAGATATGCTAAGGATGTGCATTCTAGATTTTGGGGGAAATTAGGATAAACACTTGCCATTGATAGAGTTTGCCTACAACAATAACTATCACTCGATGATTCAGATGTCTCCCTATGAAGCTTTGTATGGTAGAAGGTGTAGGTCTCCTTTTTGTTGGGATGAAGTGGGAGAGAAACATATCGAAGGCCTAAATTGATTCATTATACAACAGAGAAGGTTCCACTCATAAGGGAAAGATCGGAGATAGCCTTCAGTCGACAAAAGAGTTATATTGATCCAAAGAGGAAAGACCTTCAGTTTGTAATTGGAGACTTAGTATTCTTTAAGGTCTCACCTATGAAAGGAGTCTTAAGGTTTGGCAAGAAAGACAAGTTATCTCTAAGGTACATCGGACCATTTGAGATTTTAGATAATGTTGGAGAGGTTTCATATAGGTTAGCCTTGCCACCAAATTTAGACAGTGTGTATCCAGTATTTCATGTGTCAATACTTTGAAAGTATGTGGCAGATTCTTCTCATATGTTGCAAACTCAAGCAGTAGAACTTCAACAAGACTTGACTTATGAAGAGTTTCCTGTGGCAATTGTTGATAAAATGGTCAAAAGTTAAGGAGCAAAGAGATAGAAATGGTTAAGGTCCTATGGAAGAATCAAGTAATGGAAAAGGGCACTTGGGAAAGTGAGCAAGCTATGCTAGCTAAGTATCCCCACATATTGCAAGTTGAAGGTAAGTTCTTTAAATTCAAGGACGAATTTATTTAAGGGGGGGGAAGAATATAATACCTGTGTAATTTTTATTTATATTTTTATGAATGTTTGTTGTGATTAGATTGATATTTTAAAATCTTAGAAATTTTGTGTTTGGGTAAGATTTTTGTGAGTCAGTATTGTGATTTCATAAAATATGTGGATAAGTGTGAATATATATATATATATATATATATATATATATATATATATATATATTTATAAATTTTTGATTTATATTTTATCTTAAATCTATTTGGCAGTGGTGAATTTTGTATTTGAGAGGAAATATGTTTCCTCGACCAGAGCATGTATGGTTCGCTAATTCTTGCAGTAGTCTGAGTTTGCTATCATTTATTTTAATAATGTTAGTAGCTGAGCGAGTCAAGTGTAAGTGTGAGGAATATTTCTTTATATGTTTCATAGACAGTTGTAGAATTGAGGAGAATAGAAATTATAGCTGGATTGCGAGATGGTCTGGTGCGAGTTGGCAAGGAGGTTTCCCAGCTCGGCAGAACAGGTAGTTCAAGTTGGCTCCTCGATTACTAAGTGAGACTGGTAAGGTAGAATTCTACGAAGTGGAACTCTGCAAATTGTCCTTTGCCGAGGTAGATTTGGCGAAGAAGATTTGGTGAAGTGGATTAGGCGAAGAGGATTTGGTGAAGTGGCCTTTGCCGCGGTAGATTTGGGAAGAGGATTTGGCGAAGTGGGAATTCAACGAAGTGGCCTTTGCCGATGTGGAATTTGGCGAAGTGGAAATTCATCGGAGTGGTCCTTGCCGAGGTGGCATTTGGCGAAGTGGGAATTTAGCGGAGTGGCATTTGCCGAGGTGGCATTTGGCGAAGTGAAAATTTAGCGGAGTGGCCTTTGCTGAGGTGGCATTTGGCGAAGTGAGAATTCAGCGAAGTGGAATTGCCGAAGTGAAAAGTGGCGAAGTGGAATTTAGAGAGGCAGTAGCCTATTTAATGGAGAGGCTGTAGCCCTTTTCTTTTCACGATAATTTCTTTCTTTTCTTCTTTCTTTTTCATTTCTTCTCCGATCAGTTCCATTTATTTTCTAGTGCATTAATACTCAGAGTTAATACATTAAATCATTATATTCTCTCATTTAAAAAGGTTTCAGTCATCATTCCAAAGTTAAGATTCTTCAAGGGCTTATTTTGGGGAAATAAGCTAATTTTCTCAAAACTTATTTTTCTTTTAGATTAAGATTTTTGATAGTTAGAATAATTATTATGAGTTATATATAACTGGTTAAGAGCACTTAAGGCTATTAATTATGGTTGAGATGAAAGATATATGAATTTATGAATATGACGAGTAGTAACGTGAATAGTGACCATGTTTGTAATTTCAATTTTTCTTAAGAGATAAATTAAATTGATGTTAGAGATCTAAAATAAAGACTATAAGATGATTAAAATTTTAAGGAACCATGTTATGTATTATTAATTGAGGAAACCCTAATTTATAAATTTGGAGATTTGTTTAGGTTTGGACAATTTGAGGATTTGATGAGGCTAGTTAATTAATCAAGTGTTAATCTGTATTGTGGAAAGAATTGCTGAGAGGTAAGTTATGAAGTACATAAATGTACATTTTCTCCTTATGAGATAAATTATTAAATATTCATGTATATGTTGTATGATATGAACCCTTTATTGGATTACCTTCTTCACATAAATAATTAATGTATAAATGACTTGGTTACCTTCTTGAACCGAGATCATGAACAAACCTTTGATATGTATGATATATGGTCTCTTAACCAAAGCTAAATTTTATGAACCTCTTATTATGATGACCTATGATATGCATAAGTATAGAACGCTTTTCCTAATAAGAGTAAATTCATCGGTCCATATGCACAATGGAAGCCTAGCTGATAGGGTTTTTATCAGTGTTCCACCTAGAGGGGGGCATGAGCTCTAGGCATATGCCCACGCAAGCATATGTGCACGTTAAGGTAACAAGGCTACTGATAAGTATGATATGACATCAGTTCTATCTTATATGTGATTTGATAATGCCATCCTTTGCAGGTATTCTTATGTTCTAAATGAGAACCACGATTTGATTTATGATATGATTTTGATAGTGCTATTCGTTGTAAGCACTCATATTCTCCTTCAAGTATAAGCTTATAATTCTTTCATGCCCAATATATGTATATGTATATATATTCATGATTTGACACTCAGATTCTTGATTTACTTAATGCATTATGTAGTTCATATCTTACTGAGTTGAAGGCTCATTCCTCTTCTGTAGATTTCAGGTGCTAGTGTAGCTCGAGAGAGAGCTAATCCAGAGGATAGAGCTTCTTGATTTCTTCTTCCCAAGAAGTTTGGATGTAATTATGCTGTATATTATTTTGTTATGTATATATAAATTTGTCTGTTGAGAAGTACTATCTTAGAGCTCCATAGATAGATATGAATGGATGATTTTTTTTGCCATGGATGGCAGTTGTAGTTTCTCCTTTGTTCCATATTGATGTTAGAATTGTTGTACGATCAGTAGGGAACAGGTGGAGATGTTATGATTAAAGATGATAATTTATAAGATATGATGTTTGCATTTAATAGGTGTATGCTATTATGTATAAGACAGGTTTAGTTAAGGGTTCTACGGGTTTATGGTGGCCTTATGCCTACCCTTGCCCTAGGACCGTCTCACCGGTGGTGTTGAAGTGTGACAGAGGTGGTATCAGAGCTATAGGTTTATAATTATAAGATAGATAGATAGATGTGCAAGTTCCCTAGTATAAGTTCTTGCTTAAGATGCTAACTTAATGGCCATGGGTAAATGATACCCATCGGGTGTGACAAGTACAATTCCAGCACCATAACCCCTGTTATTGGCTGCTCCATCAAAATGTAACTTCCAGACTTCGGGCTCCATCTCCATGATGTCCTCATCCAAAAACTTGGGTTCGAATGGTTCACCATCTATTGGGGCAGCAGCTAATTGGTCAGTTATCACACTTCTTTTGACAGCCTTTCTTGGAACATATTTGAGATAGAAAGCTGCTAAAACTGCCAACTATCATGTCATCTTGCTATCAAGAACTGGCCTTTCCATAAGGAATTTCAAGTGGCTCTTGTCAGCGAGGACATGCGTAGTGTATGAACTCAAATAATGTTGTAGCTTATGGCATACCTATACTATAGCGAAACATAATTGTTCAATTTGATTGTACTTGAGCTCATGAGTGAGCATGCGCTTACTCAAATAATAGATGGCATTTTCCTTATGTGAATCCACAGTATTCTAAGCAAACATTGCCCTCATAGCTTTTTTTGTCATAGAGAGGTATAATAGTAAAGGTTTACAGGGTCTGTGCGGTTGTAAGACAGAAGGAGTTAGCAAGTACTGCTTGATCTTTTCAAGAGCTTGATGACATTCATCATTCCATTCCTTCGGAACTCCTTTCCTTAGTAATTTAAAGATGGGTCCACAAACGTCAGCCAGTTGGGAAATGAACTGACTGATGTGCTATAAATGTCCTAGAAATCCCCTAATCTCTTTCTCTATTTTTGGAGCTGGCATCTCTAAAATGGCTCTTGATTTAGTTGGGTCTACTTCTATCCCCTTTTTACTAACCATGTGGCCCAAAAACAAACCCGAGGATGCACCAAAAACATATTTTGCCGGATTCAACTTTAGATTGTACTGTCTCAACCTAAGGAAGAAACGCCTTAATGCATCTATGTGTCCTTTTGTTGTTTTGGAGTTGATAACCATATCATCAATGTATACTTCCACATCATTGTGAATCATGTCATGAAAGATAGTTGTAGCCATTCTCTAGTATATTGCCCCGGCATTCTTTAAACTAAAAGGCATGACCTTGTAGCAGTACGTGCCCCATTCTATCACAAAGGTTGTCTTTTCCTTGTCAGGTGGATAGACTTGTATTTGATTATACCTCACATATAAATCAGTCAAAGAGACTACCTCAGATTCGGCCATACGGTCAACCAATAAGTCTATGTGAGGTAAAGGAAAATCATATTTTGGACAGGCTTTGTTCAGATCCCTATAATCGACACAAATTCTTACTTTGTCATCCTTTTTGGGCACAAGCACTATGTTGGCCAGCCATGAAGGGTAAATGACAGGTTCAATGAAACCGTTCTTCAATAACTGGGCAACTTCCTCTTTGATCTTGAGAGACCACTCCGTCTTCATCCTCCGTAACTTTTGCTTTACGGGCTTCACATTCTCATGGGTCGGAATCTTATAGATTGCTATGCTTGGATCGATACCCGTCATGTCTTCAGGTTGCCAGGCAAAACAATCTAAAAATTCTTGAACAATCTTGATTAAAGAAACCTTATCATGGAATGATGATGCAATAAATATGAATTTCAATTTATCATCCATGCCCAGATTTATTGATTTTTTATTTTGTTCTTTTATTTCTTTTTCTTTTGATGCCTTTTTTAAGTTGGATTCATGGAGAGGGAAAAAAGACTCAAGAATATAAGAGAAAAATTGAACTGTTTTATTACTAGTAAAAGTTTTGTCCTCACATACTACATCAAAATGAAAAGAATGACCAGAAAGATCCTTTACAAACTCCATAGAAGAAAAATAAGAAACAAATTCAATGGACTCTGACTCGGACTTGGTAGGGAAAGAGAACAACACATCAAGGTTGGGAAGCTTCCCAATGTGCCAGTTATCAGGTGCAGCCAATGTTGGATGGATAAGTTTGGTGGGGTCTGACTCCAGTTCGTCTCCAATCATGAGGACTTGCTCAAAGAGAGTAACCTCCATATTTTCCTTGCAATCTTGCTCTAATAGGTAGATGGGCTAGTAATCCTCCAAATAGAGCCTGATATTAAAGAAAATTTCAAAACATGGGATTAGCGTTTTAGTTACAGAGCAAAACCATGGTTCAACAAAACCACAAAAGGGAAAGTCCTCTCCTTTTTTCACAAAATGTCCATTCAAGGTTTTGAAATAGGGGCGCATATGCCAATCAAAGGTATCACCTTTCCTCTTAGTCTCGGCTCTCCTTTTAGCTTCTAACTCAACTTCTTCCAGATCCTTTTCGGTAGGTTTATAACCAAGTCCAAAAGGTGGGTTAGCCACTGGGTACTCATAAAAAGAGGTTATTCCTTGCTGGTTCCTCCCAAGACCTAAACCGGGGAAGTAATTCATTTTCTTTAAAATGTTAGCCACAACTATATTTCCTAAAAGATCGAAATCAAAGGGGACTAACTCTTTACCTCCTTCTTATTCAATGAACTGGACGGTGTCAAAAGAGAAACCAGACAATGAGACAATGTTCGGTTTGGGCTGAATTCCCAAAACGGGTATAGAGCTAGGAACCTCAGTTTTACCATATATGTCACCCTTGATAGTTACCACAGCAGCCCTGTGAAGCATTTTAAGCTATTGATGCGAAGAGGATAGGACTGCTTTTGCTTTATGGATCCAAGGTCTCCCAAGAAGGAGATTAAAACAAGCGGGCACATCAATCACTTGGAAAGGGATTAGAGCAATAATTATTTTGATTGTCACATTAAGAGTTGCCACACCTAAAACTTCTCTCTTGGTGTTATCATACGCTCTCACAATCTGATCGGAGGGGGTAAAATCTATAGCCTCCAGGCCCAAATAACTTACAACTTTTAATGGACAAACATTCAGAGCCAACCCATTATCTATCAAAACCATTAGGACTATCGTCACTTGGGTCATGACGGTTACATACAGCGCGTGATTGTGATTTTCACCTCCTTTAGGTAAATCCTGATTCGTGAAGGAGATGGAAACCACCTTGGTCGAGCTAGTGAGTGATGCAACTAAGGTTTCAAGAGAAATGTTGATTGGAGCTTGGCATTGATTTAACGCCTTACAAAAAGCTTGGCGATGTGGGAAGGATGACTGGATGAGACTCCAAATGGAGATATTGGCTTGGGTTTTCTTTAATTATTTGAGGATCGCATCCTCTTTGGGCTTATTGTTTATCTTTTTCATGGGAGAGGGAACATGTTGGATAGGCTGTTGAATTGATGAACTTGGCTGGTAAGGTCTCCCACTTTGGGTCATCACATCTATCTCTTCCATAAAATCATTCAGGTCCAGGACGCAACAATAATCTCCACTTAATGGAATCAAAGAGATCATATCAAGTTTCGTGTCATAAAAGTGAAGGACATTAATATTGGCCTGATGGTTTAGGAGAGGATTAGTGGTGATGTTGGGTCTAGCCCTTGGTGGAATTATATCTCGACTGTCCACTAGGTCTTGGATTTTGTGTCTCAACATTTTGCACATGTCTGTTTTATGCCCCGTACCTTGATGATACTCACAATATTCATTTGAATTCCAACATTTGGATAAAGGGTTTGGAGGTGCTCTAGGTTCTAGAGGCTTAAGCAGTTTTGATTCCAAAGCCTTCTTATACACCAAAATCAAAGGCATACCCAAATCAGTGAAAGATCTCCTTTCAAGTCTCATAGGAGGATGATTAGAAATAGCAGCAACTTCCCCGCCTTTCTGATTGGAGGGAGCATTGTAGCAATAGTAAGTGTTTTTCCTATACCTTGAACCAGAGGCTTCTTCTTTAATTTGCCCATTTTCGATCAAATCCTCTATCTTTGAAGCAGTGGTAATAAGAGCTTTAAAATCTGGCAAGTACTGGGTTTGAAGACAAGTCTGATAACTTGGGAGGAGATTCTTGATAGTTATATCAATTTGCTCTTGTTCAGTGGGCCTGTTCATCATTTGGGCTGCTTTAGCCCTCCATCTTGTGAGGAAAAGGGAGAAAGACTCCCTTTGTTGTTGTTTGGTGGTTTCCAAATCCCTCCTGGTAATGTCCACCTCGAGATTGTAATGATATTGTTTGACAAAGTCATTGCAAATATCATCCCAACTTTTCTTAAAATTGGTGTCTAAATCAACAAACCATCTCATTGCAGCACCTGTGAGTGACTGTTGAAACAATAGAGCAAGGAGCTCATTGTCCACCCCTAATGGGTTCATGGCTCCCACATACATTTTTAAATGGGTTTTTGGGAAAGTGGTGCCATCAAATTTGTCCATGCTAGGCATCTTGAACTTTGGGAGAACCCTAGCATAAGGAAAAAGAATAAGAGCATCAACATCAATGAGATCCTCATGCTTTTTAATGTTTTTGAGAAGCCTTTCCATAGCTTCGAATTTTTTCATTAATTTCTTGGTTTTGGTCGGGTTGGAGATTTCTCCTCCACGAAAAGGATTCAGGGAGGAGGATGGAGATGTTTGACAATTCAGATTGGTAACTGGAATAATGTCAACTTCTGGAGCTTTCTCACTATTTGTCAAATCAATGATAGGATTAGGCAGAAGGGATGATGATGCATCAAGTGTATTGGCTTAATGGGTACTTGATCCTTGACCCATCATTATTTTCACCTCAGTGAGGATGGATTGGCGTTGTGTATGAAGGGCATGGTCTAAAGCAACACGAAAATTGTCCTCATGCTTCTTGAGTAAGGTGGCTAAAAGTGTTTTTATGGCTTCCATGTCGGGTGTTGTGCCCTCCATTTATACATTCCAAAAGAAAACACTCTGAATCAGGTCATGGTGGTACAAACAACACCTAAGCAAAGGTGAATAGAAAGACTTAGTCTAGGTGAGGTTTGAAAGTTTGTGGGTGATCCAATGGGTTCAAAGTTTCTGGGCTTTGATTTGACTACTAACTTCATTGGTTTTTAGTCCACAAATGCATGTGTATGAAGAAAAATTGGTTCATAATGACAGTCTTAACATTATTATGGTTTATGGGCCCTAAGGTCCAAGGTCTAATATCCATTATATGAAGGCTAGGTGGTTTGGTTTAAATGGTACTTGTCACACTAGAACAGTAAATATACCTAACCACATACAAAACAATGAGTTTTGCATGAGTCCAACAGTACGACTGCTTGTTACACTTCAAAAAGGATTTGAAGATTCGTCGTGGGATGGATGTTTTCACTATCTCTCAACATACTCAAAGAGATTTGTCGGATCAATGCTATTAGCTATCCAAAGATTGAATTTTGTAACTGGTGATGTAATGATGCATGGAAATCAAAGTTAAACTAAAAGCCAAGTAAAAAGTTACTTTTGAAAATATTTTCAACCAATTGGTAGTCCTCTTTAACTTTTGAAAAAGTTTGTCCCTAGTGGAGTCGCTAGCTGTGAGGCCTCGCCTGAGTACTCCATCCCGTCCCGGGGTCGGATCGGGAATGCTCTCATTTTTAAGGACAATTTCTCACAGAAGAGGCGACCTTAGTGCCTTTTGAAAATGATTTTGATGTTTTGAAGTCGTCACCTTAAGTTATTTTTATTGGGAAAATTTAAGTTAAAAACCCATTTTTACTCCAATTTTATCCCAAAGGAAAAATAAGTGCACTAGTCCTTGAAACCAAAGAGGATTCGAAGACTAAGTTTTCGATTGAACTTGGCTTCTAATTTTAACCTTGATTTAAAATATTTTTATGAGCAGTTTTAAGGATGAGATAAATAAAGATGCATGAGCAGGTATGTGAACGGAAGAAAGTGATGAAATAAAGCAGTAAAGCAGTTAAGAGAGCGATAATTTAAATTATTACAATTCAAGAATCTCAAAATAGGGGATATCAACTCTAGCTCTTATGGGTTCTAGGTCGATCACACATTCCCCAAAGAATACATTCAATAAAGCAATTAATTTAATAGAAAAGAGATCGCTTTGACCTTTTTGGATTTGAAGCCCTTATGTAGCTTGCCTGCGTATCCCGTTGAATGGGAATTAAAACCCATGTAGTTCTTCCTTCTTGCGAAGGAGGGTTGATTTATGCCTAATATATCATGTTTTTGGTTCTTTATTTTGATTCTTTATCAAACTAAAGAAGATGAGGTGTTTATTTTGATGTTCTATCAAAATAGGAAAAGTTAGGAGACGATACCTTCTCCCTCGCTTTTCAGGAAGGTGTCGATCGGATTGCCCTTCCAGATCGGAGATCCACTTTGGCTTTGATTGAAGCGCGAGAAGATGGTTGGATTGTCTTTTATCTGACAATTTAAAAGGAAAACAAACAAATCAACTGTCATGACCCAACCCAGGAGTCGCGACGGTCCTAGGATACGGGTGATGCATAAGTGACCAGTACCACGAAGAACCCAAATTAACTATCTATATGGCATGCATTACAATAATAAGCTCATTATAGCTTAATAATTTCATAAAAATTTGGGCAGCATCTCCTTTGTATAAGGAGCATGCCCCAAAATAAAAACACACAAAAATAGCACTTTTATAAACATTCCACCAATTATCTCCAATTATGGATCCCTCTGGATCTCCAATATCATCTCCATATGTACACATATATCCATCAATATCCATAATTATTATGCCACAAATATAACCACAATATATATATATCTTATATAACACTATAAATATGCAAACACAAACATATATGAATGCTACTCTTACAAACTTAGTACCATGGAATCTCTGTACTATATAATTATTTACAAATATTTTTGAAATTTAGAATTTTACATGATAACTAATACTATTCCAAGGTGGAGGAACGGATTGCCAATGGAATGCGGCCTCACTGCAAACCTGAAAATATTAACCACTGAAAGGGGTGAGTATAAAAATACTCAGTGAATCCTTATGTATAGGTTTTACTTTAAAATATTTTCTTTTATAAAGTTATAGGTTTTACTTTAAAATATTAAAACCTATAACTTTATAAAATAATAAATGGATTATAAAGAAAATATCAATATAAATAACAATATTTATATTTATACTCATATAATAATATATATATAAATATACAACTTGATAAAATAGTAAATAAATAATAAAGTAAATATATAAATAACAATATATAATTATATACTCATATAACAATATATATATATAAATATATATATATAACTTTATAAAATAATCAATAGATGATAAAGTAAATATATAAATAATAATAATATATAAATATATACTCATATAATAATATATATATAGATACATATAATATCATAAATATATAATATTATTAACTTTATATTTATGTATATAACTATATGTAGCCAAATTACTATAAAAATCTCTGTAATTATCTAGATACTATTCATAACAGTATCCAGATCTATATCTGTATAATATCCATGTAAATATTCATATATAATATCATATAAAGAAATATCATATATTCAATGAATGAGTCAATGCACATATGATATAACAGGTCTGGGGCTCTGTGAAAGATATAATGGTACTGATATAGTACAATTATA